>JANBSU010000120.1:0-40050 GCA_027578835.1 Coemansia sp. RSA 2050 | reverse complement strand
TCCTTCCGTCTCTCCTTGCTCGTGGTCGAATAGGTAGACAGAAAAGCCTCCAGCATGCTTAGGAATGTGGACTTCCCCGACCGGCGTGGCGCTAGACCCAACTTGACCTTGTCTCCGTAATCCATGAGCCGCTTTATAGCCAGGGACTTGTCAACAACCCGCGCTTCGCGTGTAGCCAAGGCCAGCCAGTTATCATCGCCTAAACGGAGCTCTCTTCCATGGATGCGGCTTCGGGGAGAGACTTGCACCGTATTTGGCAGTCCGATGCGGTGGGGTGGGGTGCTTGGATACTCAACAGAAGCTGCAGTAGGACCGACTAGCATATTCGCTCCGATGGACGAGCTTGTTTGAGGATCGGACGGCAACGGTTTACGCGAGTCGGCATTTAGGGAGCCGGGTGGTTCTGCGTTTTCCTTGTCAACATTGCTCTGCCGATGCTTGTCTTTCTTGCTCCTGGCATGCTCCTTCGTACGGTGCTTAGATGTGCTTGCCTTTGAGGTCTCCTCTGCTCTGCGGTGAGTCCGCTTCTTAGAAGCGCTTTTGGATTTACTCTTCCTAAGGGCCTCCCCTTCCTCGACACGAACCCGTTTCTTTGAGCGATTCGATTTACTCGGGCTTCGATTTTCAGAATCAGAACCTGCCATTTAGAGGAGAACGAAAAGTAGAAGCGGTTATCGAATGGGGGCAAGAATGGCGACAAGCTTTAAAAGGTATGGCTCAAATAGAAGCAAAAGACCCAAAAATGAAAATACAGAAATGCAAGAATTAATGAAGAGAAAGAGTTCCTGTTGGAAGGTTCAGTGGCGTCACTTTGGTTGCTGTCTTGATTTCCTCACAATGGCCTGGAGATTTGATTGGCGGGTGTAAAGCAGGTGGATCGCTGAGCAAAATACGCTTGCTAAACCAACACCAACATTAACCAAGAGATTCTTGGCGTATGCCCTTAGCTTAGACCAATAGGGCTTCAAAGATCTTTCACATGTAGACCATTTGCCACAAGTATCCGCTCCCTAGGTGAGAATGCCATGTCCTGAAAAGAAAGGCTGGCAGCTTGAATACATAGTGAAGGTAGCTAGAGGCAGCTGCCAGATCTATAATAGGCGCCAAACAGTCACTAGAATAAAAGAGAGGCCCTTTACCTTTTTGACAAATATCAACGAGACAATGTGCGTTGTTTACTATAAAACGGGCTACTAGCAGAAGAAGGTTGTTTATTGATACCCACTAGTATATTGGATACAAAAAGCTATTGAGTGCTGGCTGCTGGAAAAAAGGCCTTACGGGAAAAATTAGTAGCAGCTGATTAAGCGATTGGATGTGGGGGTGGAAAGAGCGCGAAGCTCGGCAAAACCACCATGAAACAGAAAGAGGCATGGGCCTCATGTGTGAAGAGCTGTTGTCTACTCAAATGCTCGGGGTGTGAGCTGCCTTATGAGCAAGCGTCTACCGAGGAACTGAGTGTAGACCTTGTCGATGACCAGTGCGATCTGAATAGCGCTAGCCATGTCGTTCTTGTTTAGAGCCATGAGCGCAGCATCAATGGCATTTGCCTGTAGAAGGTGCTGATATTGTTGCCTGTTTAGCTTGTGGAGAGCAGCTGCAATAATAGAGCCGAGCTTATTAGCGGCACCTACACAGTCTGCAGCATGGTCGCAAGATAGAATTTTGTCACATCTTTGGCACTGTGAGGGCTGGACCACCATGGCGCCAAGAAGCCAATGAATAATCGGCGTTCTGTACTATCTGTACATTGAGCATATGATGTTCAGTGCTGTGATCTGAGAAACTTGGGCTACAGATTTGTTAGTGCTGGTAAGGCCATGCCTGCAAGCCCGCTTCTTTTCACTAATGGTCGTGGTGATGAGATGGGGTGGGCCAGCGCAATGGGCTGCCTGGCAGAACCGCAGGATCAGGCGACTGCTCCTCATCTGTGCAGCACGCTCTATATTGAATAGGCCGCTGAAGATGTGCTTGTCATCGCTGTCAAGCTGTCGGTAGTAAATGTAGATAGAAATCTTTGCGCGCCAGCAGTGCTCCATTGTCTCCATATTACACAGCACAAGAATGACCGCGTATGATGTTAACCTGGGCACTCCAAGCATAGCATGTAGCATGTTGCCTTGGAATTGCTACAGTATCTTGATAAGCAAGGCGTTTGGGACGCAGACCTCCAAGGTGTACTCTAGTGGGTCAGATAAAGGCCATGTACATGCTGATGACCTAATTGAGGTTTCCACCCAGGCGCATAATGCCGACGCTGCGCATGTAGCCAAACTTGGCTTGCGCTCATGCGCACAGCAACTCGATATTATGTCTGGGGGCAATGCCCTTGACGCCGATCACAACTCCAAGGTATTTGAAGTAGCGTTCCTGTGGGAGAGTTTGTCTGTCGATCTGGAGCGATAACTGCGGCGAGGCTAAGACACTTTTCGATAAAAAAAAGTGATATTTATGCGTTCCTCTGATATCTAGTAGATAACCCACATCTTTGTGGTTAATCTTAATTAGAAATTTGCTTTGCAAAGAAATGTAAATTTTCTGAGCGATGTTTATTTATCGCCGATTGCATCGTTAAACGCGTTCTACAATCGGCCTACTTTCCACAATGCACACTTTGCTTCTTTCATTAAAGAAAACCTAATCTCTAGGATCACGGTATCTTTTTATAAGAACTCAAAGGCCCTTTGCGACTAAAGGCTACAATCAACATTGCTGCTCTTTTGAGTTTTGCCAAAATGGCCGAAAAAGGCAGCTTTTACCTCGTCCAGCCATCCCTGCCCAAAAATGGACGGCCAATTTTCTGCTATAAAAACCAGATTGTTGCTGCCCCAAACCTTGCTTTCAAAACACACACCGCTCATACTTTACACCAAATATTTTAATTCAATTGTCCAACTAATCAAATTATGTCTAGAAGTGAGGTGATTTACATTTTAATTGCATATGGCGACCATGGCAGCCATGACGATAATAGAGAACTTCTAGTTTTTGATGCAATTTTAGAAACAGATGGCTTGAAAACTATAGAGTCCGATCTTTTAAGATGGGCCAATGATAATCCAGAGTGCGATGACTGCTTTATCCTTCAAAAGGACAAGCTGGCATTCATCTGCGATGCTGCAGGCAAGGAAAACGTCCACGATAATGGAAAGGTGTATGTATTCATCGGATACAAAAAAGACAGGGAGAGAGCTCAGACCGAAGCCAACGATAATTACAACGAATTTTTAAACAAGGTCAAAGCCTTGGGTGAAGAGTATTTAAAGACGCATAAACTGACAACCACGTCTACAGTATAAAGTAAGCAAAGCTAACTTTACCAGTGGCCATATTGATAGCTTTAGGCAATGGCTTTTATTCATATAAGCGGGGTTTGGGGACATTCTCTTCCCTTACATATTAATAAATCTTGAAAGTAAATTCAGTGAGTGTAAAGCCAAATACCCAAGATTTAAATCAACAACCAACAACGACACCTCTATGCCTTTGGGTACTGGCAGAACTGGTCCTGAACAAAGGTGACTTCAAAAGTACCTTCCGACGACGTCGTAATGGTGTACTCGTAGGCGTCCAGGTCCTTGACGGTATGCGACTCTAGAACCTTGGTCTTTGACTTTCCAGGCGAGTCAGAGAGCGCACGGCGCTGCCAAGTAAACGTAAACGGTGGCTGACCAGTCAGATACAGCGGGATGTGCACCAGATCGCCTTCCAGAATATCCTGGTGCACGTCAACACCGCGGCCAACTCGAATCCTTGGTATGTCGCGAACGGCATACGACAAGTCTTCAAACTCTGAGCAACAATCGTTGGTAGCAGCGCGATGGCACACCCTAGCCAGCGTAAAGTTGCCAGGGACATCAGCAATACGGCGGAACAGACGCTTAGTAGTCGTGGTCGACCTGTGAGCTCCATTATAGAGGTAGTCAATGGACCAAGGGCCAAGGCCACGGAGGTCAAATGCCAGGATATCGCCGATGCACACCGAGCGGTCGGGACGCGAGGCAGGGGAAGAGGAGGCCGGGCGAACAGTGGGAGCCTCGATATATTCGATATCTATACCGCCACCGACCAAATCTCTGGAAGATTCAGTGTTATACCGGTGCTCACAGCCAAGGGCGTCCTGCGTACGCAATAGGCGCAAGTGGTAGCGACCGATACGCGACGCAATGTGGTCAGGAAGCACTACAGGATGCGAGTGTCCAGGGATGGCGAGGACCTCAATGACCTCGGATTTGCCAGAGGTTGGGAGCACCTCGACCCATGCGTCAAAGGGCGGGATGCCAGAGGTAAATTCAATGCGGAATTCGGGCAAGTGGTCGCGAGACCGTGCCCAAGCAGAAGACTCGTTCGATGTGGGAGCCTGCTGTCCTGGGGCCAAACAGTGAACGACAGACTGCAAGCGAGAGCGGCGGTTAAAGAGCCCACTGCCCTTACTGGCATCAACAAGCGGTTTTCCATCTTTTGAGTATGCGCGGAGTACGGCGACAGGGTTACGAGTAACCATGTGCTCCACAGACAGCACATCGTCCAGCGTAGTAATTGGCTGGGGCCGCGTGTAGCGCTCGTCGCTGACTGTGGATAAGCGGTAGCGGTATCTGCCAGGCGCGTGTCCCTCAGTGGACAGAGCAGCAGGGTCCAAGACCAATGCCGAACGCAATGTCAAGCGATCGGGCACACTGTCGCTTGGTGCCGAATCATTAGCCCAGTAATCGACAAAGTACTCAACACGCCACGGACCAGCGCCACTCAATCCGAGCGTCAGCAGCCCGCTCGCAGTCTCTGCAGAGTTGCCCTCACAAGTTGAAGGCAAGTGCCAAAGGCTCTCGTTCTTGGAGAGATTGTCCGTAGTAAACCAAGCGCGTGGACGAGGTTCCACATACACAGCACATGACAAAGTATCAACCGTTCCATGGCACGTATCCTGAGCAGAAACCAAGATGTACTGGCCAGCTCCATGAGCGGGCACGGACATCAAAGATGATGCGTGGCTGATAGTGGCATGGAACACCGTGTCGTCGTCCTGGAGGCGGTAAGTCAACTTGACAGGGAACTCGGCAGCCGCTGACAGAGAGATGGGAATACGCGAGTATTCATCGCCTTCCCGTAGACGTACGCCCTCAGAGCCGCAGCGGAATGCAACGTGGGGTCCAGATGCACGCACTAGAACAGTGGCCGAGTTGCCTGCCAACTTGCGGGCACAGCCTCTGGCATCAGTGACGCTTACCAAGTCGACGGTATGTTCGCCAGGATCGTAAAGTGGACCGACATCAATAGAATAACGATCATCGGCAATGCCAGTGACATTGTATGTGACACGATTGTCAGCGTGAGCTAGGGCATAAGTCAGTTGCCACGGCTCCTCGCCACTCAAGTGCACAGGTATCTTCACAGAGTCGCCACGGCACACAGCAGAGGGCGTACGCAGAGCATGGATGGTTGCCGAGGGCTGCGCATGGACTATCTGACGCACCACCGCAGATATCGGCTGGCCGCTGGGGAAATTGTCGTCGTCGACTTGGAAGAACTCCAGCTCGTAAATACCTGCCACAGCGGGCGTCACGGCCAGCACATGTCGATGCTGATGAGTACGCACCACTCGCACAGCCCCCCGACTCTGGGCATTCCGCAAGTTGCGCTCGCGGTAATGAACAGCAAAGGGCGGACGACCCGTAAGCTCTAGAGTGATGTGTGCGCCGATCTCACCGCCACACTCACGCGCCATGATCGACGTAGAGGTGATGTTGGCTGTTGGGCGCACAGCACGCTCTACAGTCACTTTGCCCACATCTACAAGAGCGCCGCTAGTGCAGTGGCTGTCGCGCACGCCAACAAGCGAGTACATGCCTGCTTTCCGCGCCTCTAAAGCCGCTTCGGTAGCCTTGGTAAAGGTGCGTGATTCGCGCAAAACCTCTGCACCAGTATCAATGGTGTAGTCGACTGTCCATGGCCCCTGGCCCGTCAGCTGCAGCCCCAGGGCATGGTGCGACGCACGCCGCCTGTCATCCGATAGCCAAAGAGAGGATGATGATAGGCCAGATGCCCATGCTACGCGAGGACGAGCATGCACAACCATCCGTGCCATGATTGCCGAAGCACCAGTAGCAGTATCAGACAAGGCTACAGCGTGGTTGGCCGCGTCACGCACCCTCTCCAACCGATACACATACTCTCCGGGCTGAAGCACTGCATCACTCAGCGTGTATGTCGCCCGCTGTCTCCGGAACCGCGCCCACTGACTCACATCACCATCGCGCTCAGGCTCCTTTGCAGTAATGCCGTCCAGCTCGATTGCCTCGTGGTGACCGTTAACCAGTCGCACAACAGACACATCCATTGGGGCAAATCCTTCGGCTACTACGTCAATGAGCCCCACAGAGTCGTCACTAGAAGACAAACCCATGCGCTGGCAAATGCTCGCGTGTCCGTCTCTGCCCACAGTAAATGTACTATCGCTGTTGTTGCCTTGTTGCCGCCATGACAGGTGAGCAGTCGGGCATCCAACAACTACCGTGGCTCGCGCTCCATCCATTGTGCGGAACTTTAGCCCCCTCGAATCGTGTACCGAATGGATCTCATACGCGCCCTCCTCCACAACAGGCAGGTAATAGGTAGCCAGAACCCAGTTGCCCAGTGCCGGATAAGACGCCACAGTCTCCATCCTTAGCCCATTGATGTTAGTCACCGACCGTTTATGAGTTACGCCAGTCTCGAACGACGTACGTGTGTACATGATAGAGGCCGGGCGAGTACCATTAATTAACACCGGGATCGTCAGCTGCCGCTCTTGGTGCCTGTGGCTAGATCCAGGTACGAATCGCGAGTACCATGCCCGCTGGCCCACTTCTTTCCAGTCAATGCACATATCCTTGCCAGTAGGATTCATGTGAGCCATGCTATGCGGCAGAATGTGAATCGTGTGGCGTCCCAAGATATGCTCATCGTCCAGTTGGAATGAGTCGATAAGCAGTTCACTGTCGCCCACTAGCCATGGGCCAATTAGCGGAACGCTCTGGATCGACCGCAAGCAACTGCTAGCCACTCCAAGACCGACAGGCTTTAATGCCAGAACAAACACGCTGGACGAGAGCAGGAACATGTTGAGGTTGAAAAACACGCTCGCCGCCAATAGCCCATAGAACATTGCTGTTGTGATCTGGAGCTTGGGTATGTGCAAGTGCCATGCTGCGCACAGCAGCAAAAGATCCACTACGGTCCATTTAATGAACAGATAGAGGCTGGTTTGCCCCGGCTCAAGCGATATCCAAATGGCGTCGTAAATCTTCCACGCAGCCACCAGTCCAACTGCAGACAGCGCATAAAGTCGCTGGCTGGGTACGTCAAGAACTGTGGTTGGGAATGCCGAGGCGGAGCCCTTTGCGACTGCCGCTGGGGGCATCGATGGCGGCTGCGGAGCGCGTCGCTTATCGGACTCTGGCAATGGCTTTGCCGATGACGACTCTGCTAGAAACTGCTGTACCTCAGAGGCTCCACCAGTGTTGCGGTAGACTCGCTCAGCAAACAAAGAGCGTTGGCTGTCACCACTGCTACTATCGGCTGCTTTGTTTGATTTAGACGATATACGCGGAAAGGGCGGCGATTCAAGCCCTGTCGTTTGTGCAGGCACCAAACTGCGCCGTTTCACCCGGCGATTCGGTGACCCAACCGGTGTTAGGCCCTGTCCTCCGCTCATAATTCCAAAAGTGTAAAGACAGGGGCTGCAAATAAAATAGTAAGAAAAATGCCAAATTTAAAAAGAAAAGTAGAATCAATCGGAAAGACGAGCAGAAAAATTTTCTAGTGTAAACACTCGTGTGGGATGAGGGGAAAGAGACCAATCGGCTCGCACACAAGCTCAGCAAGCCTCTTTCTCTCCACAAAACTTTTTGCATCTTCCTATAAATCCATCAATTTGCCATGGCCGATTCTATCCAGCAGCAGCTACAGCAGCTAGTCTTGCTGTCAGACAGCGTGGGCACAGCCGGTGCTGGAGTTGGCGCGGGGAGCGTGTCAACCGTCGAGGAGGCCATGGAGCAATTGGGGCCTCTAATCCATTCCGTGTACCGCGCCAACAAGCAGAAGCTATTCCGCCAGCAAGTCGATCTGTTTGCCCAACGCAAAGACGCTGAAATCATGAAGCTCTGTGGCAGCTATCACCAGGAATTTGTCCAGTCCGTTGCCCAGCTCCTTAAAGTCCGGCAAAACACATCGGAGCTCCAAGAAAAAGTCGTCGGACTTAATGCCGAGTTGCAACTGTCAGGAAAGTCGCTCTATGAGAAGAAGGCCGAGTTGCTTAGCTTGCGGCGAGAGCATGGCAATATCCAGGATGCCGCTGATGTGGTGCGTGGGTGCCTCGATGTGGTTCGCATGGTGGCCGGGTTTGATGAGCAGGTGGCTGGGAAGCAGTACTATTCGGCCATAAAGACCCTGGGAGTGCTCAAGGACCAGAGCTTGCCACAGGTGCGGAGATTTGCTTTTGGCCGGATGCTAGAGTCATCGATTCCGCACATGGAAACCAAGCTCCAAGCCGCCGCCTTGAAGGACATGAAGGACTGGCTCTTTGGGCTGAAAAAGACCACTCGCGACATTGGCTGCCACCTGACGGGCCGCATGCAGCGTAAGCAGGGGATGTGGGCGGAGCGGGATGCTGCCATCCAAGAGCGCTACTTTGTCAGCTCTACCGTTCAATTTGTGTTGGATGAAGAATACGACCACGACGAGCCCCTTGCTGTTGACATGATGCCCTTGTATCAGTGCCTCCATATCAACGAGAAACTTGGGAGGCGCGCAGAGTTCCGCCGCAGCTTCACCGAAGACCGGTCGGACCAGCTCAGTCTCATACTGGCCTCGCCTGTACAGTTCGCCTTGGCGCAGTTGGCGCCATTCGAGGCTATGCTTTTCGATGTCATTGGGTTTTTTGTTGTGGAGCATGGCATTTTGGCGTCGGCGCCTGACTTCCGATCAAAGGCAGACGTGGACACGCTGTGGGATGCTGGGATTGCCAAGCTCTCCGACATTATTGCGCGGAGTATCCAGACTATCCGTGGAGACCCGGCCATTTCGCAGGCTTTGCAAGGGTCGCTGACCACATTTACCTATATCATGGAGGAGAATGCCTATGACGTGCGCAAGCTTCGTGAACTGATGATGGCTATATTTGGAGCCTAGCTAGCCCCGCTATCAATAGTGCGCCGCAGCTTCTATGCCTTAATTTCTCGAATGAACGCGCTATTGCCTTGTGACACGTGGAGTTGGATGAGCCGTTGAGCTGGCCTCCCCTCTTCCATTCTTTAATCTATTTATTTTTATTTTTATTTTTATTTTTATTTTTTACATTTCGCGTTCTTTTTTATACTCAAATGTTTTCTCCCTCGTCTAGACAGGTGAAGAGAAAGACCAGCGACCCCGAGCTGCCCTCGCGGTTCTCCATGGTTAGGTCGTTTCAGCTGGCTGACTTTGTAACGCTGGGCAACGGGGTCTGCGGCTGCCTCAGCCTAATGTTTGCTATGAAGGCTCTGATAACACAAAACACTGACTTTCTATTCACTTCCTTTTGGTGCATTCCCGTCGGAGTCTTCTTTGACTTTTTGGACGGCCGCGTAGCGCGCTGGAAGAACTCATCCAGCCTCTTGGGGCAGGAGCTAGACTCGCTGGCCGACTTTTGTTCTTTCGGTATTGCGCCAGCCGTGCTAGGGTTCGCGTGCGGGTTCCAAAAAATGCTGGATCTAGTTGTCCTCACTTACTTTGTTTGCTGTGGTCTTGCGAGGCTGGCTCGGTACAATGCTACTGTCGCTGCTATGCCCAAGGACTCTGGTGGTAAGGTCAAATTCTTTGAAGGGACTCCGATACCTACTACGTTGGTTATTGTTGGCATATTGGCGTATGGCGTTTCTTGTGGCAAGTTTTGGAGATTCGCCAATCCTGTCTACCAGCATGAGGGCCCGTTTGCTGTGTTTAGCCAGGCGTTTACTCCGGAGCATGTGTGGGGCGGTGAGATCACTCTATTCCCCGGGTATGAGCTGCACCCTCTCGTACTCATGTATGGAGTTAGTGGCACGCTCATGATTAGCCGTCGTTTGCGTATTCCCAAGCCCTAGTGAGAAAATCCGGTGCTACTGCTGGTGTTTTCACTTTTCTCCCGATTGGAGTTTCTTTTTACAGCTCGAGCAGTAACCGTTTTTTTCTCTCCTTCACACGCACACAATTGCAATATACTCTTTTGGTAGAAATAACTTTTTCCCTAGAAGTTTTTGAAATCCCTCACATGCGCATGAGTGTGTAGCGTTTTCCTTGTGTTCAAATCAATATAGGGGGATCACTTGTTACCCTTTCCCAGCAGAGCAAAATACAGCCAGCACTGGCGATACGTGCTATCAGAATTAGAGTTTCTTAAAGTTCCCTCGAGTCAAAATAATAGAACTCTTGTCAACATCGAGTTCATTGTGTGTGTACTTGATTCTTGCCCAAAGGGACAAGGTCAAAATTGGGGTTTTGGAATTTTTACAAAAGCCGGTCCATGCGTCTGGCATGTCCGACTTGAGCCGCGTGTTTTAAAATTATTCTTGTTTTAATACACTGGTCATCCTCGCTCTGTCTTCTGTCCCTTGGCAATTGCTCGCTAAAGACAGAGTTTACCACACTTTGACAGCACACTCTCGATCTTTATTTTCAGACCTACATCGACCCTCTTACTCTCATCGCTGGTCATTATTTTGCATCTACGCTCGCGTGCTCGTTTCCAAGCGGCCTCCCAATCCACCCGTGCCTACAATGAAGCAACTGCTCTCGGCCTTTTTAATTCTAGGCGCGTGTGTCCATCTATCCACTGCCAAGCACGTCGACGGCATGGTTGGACTCAAGGGTCATCTCCCACGGCAACGCGACATTGAGCGCTTTATGAAGAGCCAAGTGCAGGCCAGCAACTTTACCACTAGCGAATCGCTCAAAAGGCTTCGTGCCAACCGAGCTGCCGACATCAAGGACAGCTTTCTTCATGCCTGGAGAGCGTACAAGAAATACGCCTATGGCGCAGACGAGATTAACCCATTGACCCTGGAGGCAGTAACAACGCGCAACGGGTGGGGTGCCACGTTGATCGACTCGCTTGACACGATTCATATCATGGGCTTGGAGGACGAGTTCAGGGAGGCTACAGACAAGGTGCGCGCAATCAACTTTGACAAGAACGATGGCGAGCCTTCAAAGGTGTTTGAGACCAATATCCGTTACATCGGCGGCCTGATTTCCGCCTACGAGCTATCAAACGACAAAGTCTTCCTCAGGCAAGCTACCGCCCTAGCCGATATTATGCTCGAGGCCTTTGACACGCCCACTGGTATTCCCTGGCAGATGTGGGATGTGCAGACCGGTACTGGCAGCTCGGAGACAGGCCCATCGACGCTCAACAATTTGGCCGAAATCGGAACTTACCAGCTCGAGTTCTTCCGTCTGTCGCAGCTAACTCAAGATCCCGTCTACCACAAGGCTGCTCAGCGCGTATATGACGTTGTCCTCGATCGCAATGTGCCCAAAAAGGGATCAGTCTACTCGGTTCCTGGTCTGTACCCGATCTTCATTGATATCAAGTCTGGAAAGTTCATCAGCGGCAAGCCCAATCTCGGCGGCGGCTCTGATTCGTTCTATGAGTACTTGATCAAAACTTGGGCGCTCTCCGGATACCAGCTACAGCGCAGCCTCGATATGTGGAAGGAGAGCTTTAGGGCCATCAAAAAGTACATTGTGTCTCGGGGCTCCGACAAGCGCATGTACATGGGTATTGGCGACGACGAGGGCCTCGACTCCATCTCCGATACGTTCACTTGCTTCTTCCCGGGCACGCTCGCGCTGGCCTCTCGTCTCCTCAACGACAGTGAGTCGATGGACCTGGCGCACGAGCTCTTGCTCTCCAGCTACAACACATTTGCGCGTACGCCCACGCACATTGGCCCTGAGAACTTTGGATTCTTGCCTGATGGCGACGACGACTCTGATCTGACGTTGGCGCAAAGGAGCGAGATCAAAAAATACGGGTTCTACTTGGATCGGCCCTACTATCTGATGCGCCCCGAGGTCATTGAGTCGATATTCTACTTTTATCGCATTACGGGCGATGAAAAGTACGCCGATTGGATCTGGGAGATCTGGCAGGGCATCAAGGCCAACTGCGCCGTGGAAGGCGGGTTTGCTGGACTGCGCGACGTGCGCTTGGGCCGCGAGGGTGGGTTGATCGGAAAGCAAGAGTCGTTTGTCTTTGCTGAGACTTTCAAGTACCTCTATCTCGCCTTTACCGAGCCTAACGTCATATCGCTGGACGATTATGTCTTTTCAACTGAGGGTCATCCATTCAGGCGCTCGCTCTCCTTTAACGGCACGTTCTAGATAGAGCCTTTTAACTCGACAACCTATTATTTCTATTTCTCCATTTACTGCTTGCTTTTTCTAATGCTATTCAAACTGTTGCTTTATTCTCTCCAAACAGCTCATATTTAGGCTCTGTTTTTCGGGGAGGGGAGTTGGCATATCTATGGCCCCTGCAAAGGACCGCTAAGACCAATTGACCAACGGTTCTAGCCATCCCTTCATTCTGTAGACCCAGGGTTGGCTAAAAATACTTGTGGCTCAATGTCTGGCATTTGGATATAACAATGCACGTTTCTGGCGAGCTTAGTTCTTGGGATCACAAGCAACAACGCCCCCTTTGCGATAATAACCAGATTTTTAATTCGGGCTGAAGAATGTAGGGAGGAAGCTTCCAATTGCCAGACAAAGCAATATACTGCTCTCTAGCCGTTTAGAATAGGGAGGCGCGAGGCGCGAACGGCTTAGTAAACTCTAGCCGGGCAGCGTTGTTTACATTTTTCAGTTCCCTTTTTCTTAAAAAGACATTTGTCCTCTTCTGCCTATTTTTCCTTTCTCTTTCCTTACGCTCCTCTCCATTCCACTCTTAATATTTCTCCCCCTTTCCCCTTCCTTCCTCCACCGCATCTATCGCCCCCCGTCTTTCTTTAGTATCACCTGGTCCCCGCACTTTCTATATACAGACTAGTTACAGCCCAGATTGTCGTACACTACAGGGCAGACATTACTACATCATTTATCTCTGTTTTCAGAGATATTGCCTGCACTAGTCTCAAACATCCTTTTCTACGTCTCCACGATCGTCCCTTTTTCAACATCTCTACGATCTTTTTTCGCTTTCGCATCGCCCATTTTCCTCGACCTTTTTCATAGTTTGCTACTCTAGCCACAGCTTTAAGCCACAGCTTCAAGTCATACCAAAGCAAAATAGTTAGCGGTAATGAAAGTTGACTTAATTTTGCTTGCCGTGCTAGGGTTATTGCATGCCAATGCGCAGACTGACTCCTCCTCAGCCAAAGCCAGTCTGCTGGCTCATGGCCCAGCGCTAAGCGGGCTCCTAAACCGCAGTGGTCGGGGAGCCAGTCCCGAGCGCACCAAAGCCCTGCGCCAGCGCACAGTACAATACGACTTCTCATACGAGACCGCCGAAGACCGCCAAATCCGCCACGACCGCGCCCAAGCCATCCGCCAGGGATTCGCTTATGCGTGGGACGGCTACAAGCAATATGCCTACGGAGCGGATGAAATCGACGTAGTCAAAAAGGCACCCAAAACGACACGCAACGGATGGGGCGCCACGCTAGTTGATGCGCTAGACACCTTGTGGATCATGGATATGAAGGACGAGTTCTGGCAGGCGCGCGATTTCGTGGCCAAGCTAGATTTCCGCAAGGACGGTGGCCAATTAACCAAGGTCTTCGAGACCAATATCAGGTACATTGGCGGCTTGCTATCAGCGTATGAGCTATCCGGCGATAAAGTGTTCTTGCAAAAGGCTGTTGAACTAACCGATGTCATCATGCCCGCCTTCAACACGCCCCTGGGCCTGCCGTGGCAGATGCTCAACGTAACGACGGGCGTGGGATCGAGCGAGACGCCCGGTAGAACTTCGACTAACTTGGCGGAGATCGGGACGTTCCAGATGGAGTTCTACCGCCTCTCGCAGCACACAAAGAATTCGACCTATCACGAGGCAGCCCAGAAAGTAATCACCGTGATGCTGGACAAGAACAAAGTGAATGACCCGAGTTCCAAGTACATCATCCCTGGTCTCTACCCGATTGACTTTGACATGATTTCGGGAAAATTCACCAGTCGCTCGACGTACTGGGGCGGTGGCGGCGATTCTTTCTACGAGTACTTGGCAAAGACCTGGATTCTCTCTGGTTTCATGCTCGAACGCAACATCGACATGTGGAGCGAAAGCATACAGTCATTCAAGCGCTACAGCGTAGTAGAAAGCACCAACGGCCATCTATTCCCGGGGTTCGTTGATGGAACAAAGTTTTTTCCCTACGCTGATACCTTCACCAACTTTATTCCAGGCACCTTAGCCCTGATAAGTAAGCTGGTTGGTTCTGATTCGTATTTCGAATTGGCAGAGAGACTACTCGAGGCTGGTTTCAGCGTGTTCGATCGCATGCCAAGTTCACTAGGCGCGGAGGCAATCAAGTTTGTGCGTAAGGGCGTACCCAGCGATTATCTCCTCATGAAAGCTACGTCGAAATCTATGGTTGACCAGTATGGATTCTCTCTCGAGCGGCCCTACTATCTTTTGCGTCCCGAGCTTATCGAATCCTTGTTCTACATGTATCGGCTGACTGGCAAGCAATTGTATGCTGACCGCGTGTGGCAGATCTGGCAGGGCATCCAGCGCAATTGCCGGGTGCCCGGTGGCTACGTTGGCACGGCCAATGTCGCTGTGGACGATGCTGCATCAGGTACTATGGACATTATAAACTCTACAGAGTCGTTCTTCTTCGCCGAGACCTTCCTCTACTTGTATCTCACATTCGCTGACCATGATAACATCAGTCTCGATCAGTGGGTGTTTACGACCGAGGCACATCCTTTGTCGAGAGAGTACGTCTTTGACGGCACGTTCTAAATCCTCTTTATGATAATTCAAAATATTTTCATTTGCAACATATAAAAGAATGAACCGCTAAATCTACGCTGAAGATTCCTTCTTTTTAAAGAACGATGTTATCGACTTTGCCTTAAGAGCAGCCTTTTCAAGTTGCTTTTCCTTGGCAGTCTTTGGTTTCTACATATAATTTAAATATCAGTAAACCAGCTATCACAACAAAACCCAATTCACGCAGCCATTTGAGACTTACCTCTTGTTTAGTAGACAATTTGGATCCCGAACCAGGAGTAGCAACACCCAGAGCATAGCTCTCAGGAGCATCAAAAACCACCGCCTGCACACGCTTCACAAGCATCTGCTCATTCTCTGAGACTCTCGCAAACCCGCCAAACTCCTCAAACAGCCTCGTAGTCCAATACCCAGGCAGATACTCCGACACCAAAAGAGCCATTTCGCGCTGCCCCGCCAAACGAGCCAGCTCGCCGTCAACGCCTGCATCAACAATAGATCCCAGCACAGAAGGCAATCGCCCAGGATCGCATTTTCGCCGCAGCCAGGCCAAGACCTTAGTCGGCTCAATCCTAGCCACGGTATCACCGCCAACCTCACGCACATCGCAGAGAGCACTGAGTGCTCGGCGCTTGACTCGCGCCATATCCAGCAGCACGCCAATAGACACAGCATCCATAACGTTGTTGGTCTCCAATCGAAGGCTATCCACATCGACATATTTCCACTCATCTCCACCGCCCATGCACATGGTGGTGAGAAGCCCCAAGTAAATAAACAGGGGATCGGTAGGCGTCATCAGCGAAGCAGATCCGTCGCCGGATACCCAGCCATCGCCGAGCCACGAGCGCCGCCCGTTCATGTCTACGGTAGCAGCTTCCAGCAGCACCTCGTTTTCAATATCGGCGTAGTAGCTGGCAGGCATGCCGGAGCGCGGGTGCGGCAGCCGCAGCTCCTGCAGCACACGACCTGACTGCTGCTTGGGAACCACGACAATCTTGCGCTCAACCGACATGACAAATACAAAAAAGTATTAACATAAACAATACAAAAAAACAATGTCCAAAAGAAAAAAAAAGACCTCAGACCTTGTTTCTCTACCAATAACGAATTGTGGGGGGAAAAAGTCGCGTTCAAAAGTCGAGTAAAAAAAAAGAAGCGAAAGAAAAAAGTAAAAAAGATACAAATTTTGGAACTATTGAGTATACGATGAGCCACTGCTGGATCTCAGCTCAGATGAGCGATTGCGGAGTCGCGATGGCGTAATGGGAGTAGATCGGAGTCCAACAATCTGCTGTGCCTGATAGTGCTGTGCCTGATAGTGCTGTGCCTGATAGTGCTGCGCCTCAAACCCCCGCTTACCAACGGCCTGCGACGACGACGACGTCTGCTGCTTCGCAGGCTTGTTTTGTTCGCGAGACTTCAGGGCCCGATTCTTAATAGCATCAGCCTCGCGCTTCCTCGCCAGGATCTCCGCCAGCCGGTTCTTGAGCCTCACAGCAAACAGCACCCGGCGACAGGCCAGCCTACACCTCGTCTGGCTCCTCCTCACAGCGAGGCGATCAATAACGCGCATCAGCCCATCATGACCGCCAAACAACTGCATGAGCACTGTGTTCTGATACTCCACCGACTTGTGGCGATCAGCCTCGATCTGGATCTTCGCCCTTAGGTACTTGGACTCCGAGATGAGCACGCCCTTTTCGCGCATAAACTCCATGCGCATGGTCTCCTCCCGCGTCCGACTCTCCGCCTGCAGCCTAGCTTGCAGCTCGCTCATCAGCCTCGTCTCACGTTGGGCGTAGTGCCCGCGAATCATGGACTTTTGCTCATGGCTGATCCGCGGGTAAGCCGCCAATCCCCCCGAAGACGACGACGACGTAGGCGAGCCCTCCACCGGTGCATGCAAGGTGCCCGCCGACACACACGATGCCATGGCCACAATGCAGCTGCGCACGTTGTCGCGCCACGACCCCGCAAAGTCGCGACCGAGGTCCTGCGCGATCTGACTCAGCGACTCCACAAAGTCTGCCCGATTGGTCTTGCCACCGCCAGGCACAGCCTGCACGCTCTCGTGGAGCGCCTGGGCTTTCCGCGCAGCAGCCTCTACATCAGACTCCAACTCGGCCACAGCCACGCTCAGGGCCTTGCTCTTCTCGCTCCGAGCACCATCGTCATCAGCAACGTCGCGGGCAGAGTTCGCCACGATGCCACGCGCAATATCCGCCCACACCTTCAGAGCCCATCGGTACATGTCGAGCTGCGAGCCACAGGCCTGCCTCAGCAGGAACTCCTTATTGCGCCAGATCTCCGCGTCCTCCTGGCGCACAGCCGCCGACCACTCGGCACGCAAGCGGTCCCAATCAACAGCCGCCGACCGGTCGCCATAGCTCTGCCTAGTCACAACAAATTCTTCTGTCGTCCGCGACCGCAGCTGCTGGCCCTGGCGCTTAAGCGCATCACTCAAGCGATCGTTCTCCTCGATCTGGTAGTTCAGGGTCTGCTCACAGGCCAGGTACTGCTGATGCCAGCCATCGCGCTCCAGCCGGGCCTCCTGCAAGTCCGAGTCAGCAGCCACGCATTGCTGGCGCAGCCTCGAAATATTGTCGTTCAGCGAGCGCACATTCGCCTGCTGCGTCGTCAGCTGCTCGTGGGCCTCCGTCAGCTGCGTCTCCAGCTCAGACAAGCTGCGCTTAGCCCGGCGCAGAGCCTCGTCAGTCGCGCCGTCAGCCTCGCCGGTGGCCTGCCGAGACGCGCTGAGCTCCTCCCTGAGCGCCTTCAGCTGCGCCTCTCTCTCGTTCAGTCGGCGGCGCACCGCAGTAGCCAGGTTGCCAAAGTTGCCGCGAATGCTCATGCGCTCATCCAAGTCCGCGCGCGCATCCAAGGCATCGGCCATATCCAGCAACAGCGTGCGATACACGTTCTCGGGCTGCGCCTCGCCACCATCAACAGGAGCAATGGCCAGAGACGCGCCCTCTTCAGCCAACGCACGGTCGATGGTATGCTGATTGAGCACACGACACAGCTTGCCAACGTTCTCGAAATACGACCTGTTCTTCCGCGAGCACCGATCGAGCTCCTTCTTGATCGACTCAAAGTCATCCCAGTCAGTGCCGCGCGTGGGCGTAGTAGCCGCGCGCGACACCGTAGCCGAGCTGCGCAGCGACATGGCATTGCACTCCTGCTGCGCCCTTAAGCGCTCCGAGTTGGCACGGTCCAGCTTCTGCACCAGCTCGCGGTTGAACTCCTCCAGCTTATCCCGGTCCGCGCTCACGCCCTTCAGCTGGCGGTCCGTGCGGCGCACGTGCGCAACCAGGCGCGACACCTCCGCAGCGGCCGTCATCGGGTCGCGCAGCGCCGCCATATTCACCACCACCCGCGAGTCATCAGCGCCGTCGCCCGCCGTTTGCTCGCGCTTGCGGGCCGCTGCTACCTCAGCCATGACAGCAGACTCGTCGACGAGGAACAGGGACGACGGCGGCCCCTCATCACCCATATCGTCGAGCAGGCGGTCCACAGCATGCGATGGCCGCATGGGGCTGCGCACCTTGAGCCCCCACTGAGCAGAAAGCTCATACGACGGCAGCTTGCTACGCTCCTCCTCAGCCAAGCGCTTCATCAGACGGGCGCGCTCACGCTTGGCCCTCTCAACGTCCCTGCGCACACGCTTAGCCTGGGCGTAGGCCTCCGACACAACAACGCCGAGCTGCTCTAGCACCTCGTCGTTGTTGATCCCAGCACCAGCATCGTCCTCACCCAGCGGGCGGTCAATGATGGCCTTCATCATGGCGCCGTCCTCCGCCACAGCCAGCGCGTCGTCATCGCCGTCATCAGGCGAGTCGCCCGAAGGCAGAGCGTCACGCGGGGCCAGCCGTGACAGAGCCGAGTTGAGCACGCTCATCTGCCGAGAAACGCGCAAGGCGATTCGCGCTGTCGTGGCGTTGTCTGCCCGCATGCGCTCCTGGTCCTCGCCGAGGTCCTCCATCTGCGCGCTCAGCTGCGCAATGCGCTCGGTGGCCTCCTCCTGAGCTGCCTTGAACTGGTCCCGCTCCTGCTTTGCGCTGGCTACCGCGAGCCGCTGCACTCGGCACTCGTCCTCAAGCCCAAACACCTGTGCACGCGCTGCCTCCAGCTGCCTGTCAACGTCACACTGCGTCCCGACGTCTAGCACAGGAGGCGCCACAATAAACTCCTCCCTGATCGGCGTCAGGGCCTTCTTCAGCCGCGACGAAGAGCCCTGGACTTGCCGCAGCGGAGATCCCGTGATGGGCCGAGTACTGCTATCGATCAGATCCGCCATCTCCTCAAGGTGCTGATCCATGGAGCTCAGGTACCTCTCGCCACTGCCGTCCATGAGCTGGCTGGTCGACGGCACATTGTTGATCGTGGCATTCGACATAATAGACATGTTGCCATCATCCGACAGATCACCAGCAATACGCGACGACGACGACGACGACGACTTCATTTCGCGCATCTTACCCCCGCGACGCAAGTGAACAGCGCCCATCTCCCCGCGTAGCTTGATGTTGCCCACAAACAGGTCGCGCAGGACCTCGGCCATGTACCGCTGCTCCTTGAGTGCCAGATCCCGCCGTTTCAGGTTCTTGGCAATGTTTGCCTCGATCTCTGCCAGCTCCAGCTCTGTCCGCTCCAGCACCAAGGATGGTCGGTCCAGAGTCGGTGACGTATTAGCACTGCCATTCGCAGAGTGTTGCTTGCCACTGGCCTCCCCCATAGCCATCTTCGCAATAGCCAAGTCCTGCTGCGCCCGGCTCAGCGCGGCCTGCGTGTCCTCCAGCTCCGTCTCCTTGGTGGCCAGCGATTGCTGCAGCCGTTCGATATCCTGAAGCGACCGCTTCACTTCTTGCTCCATATCTTCCAGCGTCGTGTGGAGCAAGGACACCTCTCCACTATCGCCACCGCGCATCTGCAAATCGCTTATCTCTGTCTCTAGCCGCGCAGCACGCTGCACCAGCTCGTCGTTCTTGGCAGTGAGCAACTCATTGCGCTCAGCCAGCTCCCGCATGAGCGCCTCAGCATCACGCAACTCCTGGTCAGCCTCTCTGCTCTGGCCATTGGAGCTAGCCAGCTGCTGTCGCAGAATCTTGATCTCCTGCCGCGCCGACTCTGCCATCTTAGCGAGCTCTGCATTCTCGCTCTTAAACCGCTCCTTTGATGCCTGTAGCTCATGAAGCGACTCCAGCACAATGTCGTAGTCGTTCTTCCACTTATCTAGCTCCTCCACTTGCTCGCGCCGAAGCACCACCACGCCCTTGGGCTCATCAGTCTGGGTTGCAACTGTCTCGACACCAACAGATTGCCTAGTAGACGGTGGCATAGTGTCGGTGTCGTTAATAGCCGTAACAAAGAAATTGCTCTCCTCGTCATTGCGACTCGCCTGCTGCTGCTGCTGCTGCTGCTGCTGCTGCTGCTGCTTGAGCTGCTGTTTAAGTTCGTGATTGCGCTCAGTCAGGACCTCGAGAGTATCCTTCAGATGATTCTGGTCATCGCGGAAACGAGCAGCCTCCGCCCGAGACTTGCGCTCAGCGTCAGCCAGCTGCTGCTCGAGGCGATTGACGTGCTCCATGGCACCGGCATGCTTAGCCGCAAACGCCGCACGCTCAGTCTCCAGCGCCACAGCCTTACGTCTCAAGGCCTCGGCATTCTGCGCCTCATTTTCAAGATCAACGCACCTTGTCTGTGCCTCATGCAGCTCGGCCTGCATCTGGCGATTCTCTGCATCGACCCTGTTGCTCTCCGCCTGCGCCTCATCGATGTGGCCAAGGAGCTCTTGGTGCACGCAGCGGGATTCCTCACGTTCCCGGTTTAGCTCTTCCTCAAGATGCGCGTGTTTCCTTATGAGCTGCGCATGGGCCACCCGCGAGTCAGCCACCTCATCCTCGAGCCTAGCAATGGCTTGCAGCAGCTCAGAGCGTGTCTGCGTTCCCTCCTTCCACGCGCCTTGCCGCTCACTCTCGGCGTCGCCAATACGCTGCCGCCACAAGTCAATATTGCCCATAAGCTCATGCTTCTCGTCGACCAGCTGCTGCCGCTCCTGCTCCCACTCCACCCTTTCCTTCTCGGCCTCCTCAGCTTGGCGCTGGTAGAAGTCCCGTGCGCTCTCGAGGCTCACATTCTGGGTCCGCAACTGCTGTAGCTCCCGCTCCACCCTCTGCCATTCCTCCTCGCTCTCCAGAATGTCCAAACGGACTGCCGACGCGTCGTGCTGAAGCTTGCTGGCAAACCCGTCCAACTCCCGCTGGATGCCCGATAAGTCCAACACGCCAGAGAGCGAAGACATGTCGCCCAAAGTGGATTGCCCACCCCGGCTCAAGGCCATACTCGGCGACTGCCCAGAGCGGTCCAATGGGCTGCGCGGAGTCTGTGGCGCCGACAAAATGGCCTTGCGCGCCAAGTGCCGAGTCAATGGATTAACGCTGCGCGAGGGTGTTTGCGAGTTACGACGCGCCATAGGCTGGGTCGGAGTCGTCAGAAGCGACCGCGTAGGAGTAGTAAGCGGCGATGCACCTCCGGTCTGCACTGACGTAGGAGTCGTAAAGTTGGACAGCAGTTGTGACCGCATTGGCTCCGTTTTGACTGGCGACACTGACGAGTTGGACTGCGAAGATCCCAAGCTTCCCAATGTCTCGTCTTTAGCCGGCGATTCTTCGCTATCGCCATTAAACGCCGCGGGTGACAGAGGCCTAATGCCTGTGGCAGTAAACCCAGTGCCAGGAGAGCGTGGCGAGAGGCTGCTTTGCGCCCACCCGGCAAACTTACGAAACATATCTCCGGGCATGCCTACACCGCCAACACCACCCGACGTTATCGACACATTGCGCCGCGTAGGCTGGGCCGACACTACTGGTGCCTCAGGCTCCTTTAGTGGAGTACTAGCCTCTGTGCTGCTAGATAGGGCAGCTGGAACACCCCATGGGCTCTCGGTCTGTGAGGTCAGCAACTGTGATTGTGAGCGGAATTCAATCGACTCATCCCCTTCCGCCGCATTGCTCTGCGCCGAAGCATAGTCGGCTAACGGCGCTGTAGACTCGGACCCGCTATCGCCCGGAGCCGAGGTCTGCGCCACAGCAAATGACACCTTACGGGGAGTCGTAGCCAGATCATCTTTCCCCTGGTCATCAGTCAGCGGCGATGTGCGACTCCCGCGCAACGCAGATCGCAGGATACGCTGGTCCGGAGACACATCGGGGTCGCTGCGTGTACGGGCCAGCTTGGGCGTTACCATCGCGGATGTTGTGTAGCTCGACTGCCGCCGCTCCTCCATCTCAGGCCGAGGCAACTGCCTGCCAGTGCTGATACTTGCAGAGCGCTGGGCACGCCCGTACTGTTGCTCCAGGACATTCTGCCGATTGACATCGTCTGCCGATGACTCGTGAATCAGCCTAGAGAGTGTGACATCCGTCGAATCATTGAACGACTGAATGTCAAACGCCATATCCTCGCTATTCGCACTCAGTGGCTCGTCCCCTGCAGTGCCGTCGCTAATGTGCAACGCCTGCTGCTCCTGAGCATCATTTTGACTCGTGGGTGCTCTAATCGTGCCCCATGTTCCCGAAACAACCACATCACCCCTCAATCTAAGAAAAACATCAGGATTGTAGTTAGCAGTCATAAGAAGGCAACAAAAAAGAGATAATTTGGCATTGCAAAGCTATTGTTTCTTACTTTGCTGAAAAGTCAGTAGTGGATTCGGCCGCTCCTATATCAGGGCTGTTGTTGTACATGCCACTCTTCAGGCCAAACTGCGACAGCGTGCTGCCAAGCTCGGGGTTGTTCATTCGCTCATGCTCAAACTCTATGTGAAACTTTTCGCTGTTCGGCGTACTGACCGCCAGGGAGGGTGTGCTATCGTTGATTCCATAGTCGCGAGGTGGAGGTGTTTGCACACGGTTGTTGGCTGCGGGTGTTAGCAGGTTGTTTTCCGGCTGTCGTGCCTGGACACCAGTGTCGATGGTGGCGTCTAGGATTCCAGTGTAAACGCCGGGGTCAGACACTACGCTATCATAGTTAAAATCGTCTGTGTCGCTCATTTGCGCAAAGGCAAAAAAAGGTCTGCGCTTTTTGACTTTTTCGAAATTAGAAATTAGTGAAGAGTCGAAGGTGGATAGGATCAAAAAAGGAGAAATAGTTCAGTTTTTCTTGTTCGGAAGAAAGAGGCGGCTATTCCTTTTGTTTACAAAAGAAGCGCGTGGTTGGATGCGGGGGAGAGAGCCGCATGGCTGGGCGATCAAATTAATTGATTTCGAAAATTAATT
Source organism: Coemansia sp. RSA 2050 (assembly GCA_027578835.1). NCBI lineage: Eukaryota > Fungi > Kickxellomycota > Kickxellomycetes > Kickxellales > Kickxellaceae > Coemansia > Coemansia sp. RSA 2050. The sequence continues at coordinate 16,818 of JANBSU010000120.1, read as the reverse complement.
AGGTGTCACCCATTTTGAGCTTTGATGTTGTGAAACTCCGATCGACTTTTGGCAAGCTACAAGCCGACAAAGCATATGAAGCGGTCAGACAGGGGGATGGCATTGTGGCAAACCTGACATAGAAAATGAGCTGCCACAGTGGAACTATGACCTGGATACATGGCTCTATGAATCAATTCCCCCCAAAAGAAAGGGGGAGGTGTAGTGTAGAAACGCCCGAGGCACTTCACTCAGGGTCGCTTTACGCATCAAAAAAGAAAAAGTCAGCAGCTTTGGACGGAAAGAAGGAAGAGGAGAGGCGGCTGCATATGACCTGCGCAAAAGTTTTGGCTATTGTAGTGCAAAGTACACAGCATTGTTCAGAAGAAAGCGTGTACACAAGGCGGTCAAACACTTCTTTTCACTCCTGAAAGTGCATACCCACTTTTCCAGTTACTTTTTCTTTTATTATCCCCTCCCAAAGCGCAACACCAAAAAGCAGGAGCCACTCCTTTCCCAAGAGTGCTGTAGTTGGAGTTTTGACAATCCTGCATTTTAATTTCGCCAACTTTCGTTGCCAATCTGGCCATATTTGTTTCTTCAAATTACTGCTTCACTCTATTTTCCCTCATTCTCTTGGCATTGCCTCTCCAATTGGCAAATGTCGGCTGACCAGTACGCGTACACGACTGGGCCACCACCACTGGACGCACTTGGGGCAGGCGGGCGGCACCAAGCTCACACGCATGTACAGTATCCAGCAGCGGGCATGAGCACGGCCCCGCAGCAGCAGCAACAACGGCGGCGACTCTCCAATGCACCGTCAGATGGCACAGCCGAGGGCCGCAGCCACGCTGGCCCAGCTGCAGCTCGGCGGACAGCAGCGCATGCAGACTACGATGCTACGTCTGAGGACGAGATAGAGTCGCTGAAGCGCGACATGAGCAGCGACCTGTGGGCGCTCCAACGGCAACGTATGCGGCGAGAGCAGCTCAACAATCGCCAAAGGCCTCCCGGATCCACCACCGAGTCTCCCAGCTCGCCTCGGACCCAGGACACCTCTCCCGTGACAAGAGGCAAAGCCACTGCATTGAGCCATTATCAGAAGCCGGCGGGCCTTGCGCTACACCGTCAAGAGATCTCGCCGCCACCGCCGCTGGCTCCTCCACACTTGCCGGAGCCTGCTGGCCAGCCGGGGTGGCCCGCTTACCCCGAGGCCAGTAGTGGCCCTATTGAGCCAGCTGTGCCGTCATCGCCTCATGGATACTCTGCCTATGTCTATCCGGCTACTGGGTCGCCTCAGCAGCCTTACACCCAGGTTGTGTATGCTCACCAGCCACACTACGCCCATCACCAGCAGCACCACTTCCAGCCATCGCCGCCTCACCAGCTCCATGCTCAGACAGCCCAGGCATATTCGGCTACTGTTGCTGCCGCTGCCGCTTACGCTGCACAGGCACCGGCCCTGGCCTATGTGCATGGTCGCCAGCTCACTACTGCGCCGCCGTTGCCGCCGATTGTAGATTCCACCTCTGTCTCGCGTGACTACTCGGTGCCGCCGCCTGGCTATGCCATCGATGCGCCCCACTATTTTCCCAAGCTGTGGCCGTCAGCGGGCGGGTATCCGATAGCAGCCACAAATGTAGATAACAGCGGTCGATACGAGTCAGCGTCTGTGCAAAGCAACGACCAAATATCAGTATCGCTCACTGATGCCAGTGGCTACTCGCAGCAGCAACAACAGCAACTTAGATCTCAGCATGTTACCAATCCCTTTGCTAACGCCATTGCCGCTGCCGCCTTGTCGCAAGGATACACCGGCGGCTCTAGCGCCTCCACTGACCACCATGGGCGACCACCGCCTGAGCAAGTTGGCACTTACCCAACTCAGCATCAGCCTCGCTATCCACGTCATCAGCAGCAGTCACCACCGCCAATGGCTACTGCGCACTCGCCGCTTCACCAAGCCGCTGGGTCGCCTCCTATGGAGCAGAAGCGGATCCACACTCACGTCGTTGCTGCCGAGACGGGTCTTCCAGTTGCAGCGTATAGTGGCAGCGGCACATCTGTTGCTCGCGCTGCTGACCATGTGACGGACATGGGAATCATGCCCGCATACCATGCCTACACCAGCCGCGCCCAGCAGCAGCATCACCAGCCCTTGCCAGTCGCTGCTGCGCGAGTCTCGCCGCCCATGCAGGAGATGCAGGAGCACAACTCGACTCTGGCCGACCCCACGACTCTCGCTGCCCTTGGCCGCCTCAGTCCACTAGCTCCATACCCCGCGCTGTCTGGCCCTGCTATAGGTGCAGGGGCAAAAGCTGCATCGGCCATTGCTATTCAGTCGTTGCTGAATTCGCCGCTTGAAGATACGTTTGCCGGTGTGGCTGGTGACACCGACCGCTGCAGTAGTGCAGATAGTGGTTCTGAAGCTGCGGCAATTCACGAGCATATTGCCAAAGAGAATGCACGCTTCCGCCAGCACAGCTCTGTTTCGGGACAGCTGCCAATTCCACCACACATTGCGCCGTCCGCACCCACTGCCCATCAGCACAACAGTAGCCCCAATTCGCGAAGCAGCTACCATAGCGCTGGATACTCTGTGTGGCATGGTAGAGCAGAGACGGTGAACTTGGACTTTGCCACTGCACAACAGAGCCTTAGTTCCACGGATGACCCAAATGCTGCCGGTGGTGGGCTTGGGTTATCTATGGCAAACGAGATCCAGCGCCAGCATCCCGTGCACTTGCCCAATGCGCCCTTGCCCACCATCCCGGCTTCCTTTACGTATGCTGCCAACACTGCTGCCACTGCATTTGCGGCCAGTGTGATAGCTTCGCTGCCTCCCCCGAATCATGCTGATGACTACCAGTACCGATACTACAAGCGCGACAACAAGCGCGACTCCAAGCCTATCAGCGTGCTAGTTCAAGTGAGCGACGGTAGCCGCGAGGGGTCGGTAAATGGCGCTGAAGATGACGATGCTCCTGCCCTTCCTCTGCCTGATAGCGACGACCAGCTACAGCTGGAAGTTCACGAGCCCAGCTGTCCTCCTTTGCCTGGACCTACTGTCGAAGGAGCGGAGAATGATGTGCTGGCTGGGGATGTCATCGTCAAGATGCCATTGAGCAGAAAGGGGACCAGCGAGTCACTGGACAATGTGCTCGAGTACTACCGCACTCACTCTTCCGAGGTCTTGGATAAGCGTGCCAGTAGCACTGAGCTCGCTCCACTTCTATCCGAGGCGGAGACGCAGCAACACCATCAGCAACTGGAAAGCTCCGTTGACGACGATGCGCTTTTCGCTCTTCCTAGCCATGGCATGCCACACCAGGCCAATATGACGAGCAAGGCAGACTTTAGTGCCGCAAGATCCGACTCGCTGTTTGATGCTGGGTTCCAGTCGCCTCTGTCTCTCACTGGCGGCTCGCACATGGCTGCAGTTGTTGTTGCTGCAGTTGAATCGGCAAGCAGTGACCCCGTACAAAAGAGACAGCTGCAACAGCATCGCTGCGACGGCTGGCCTGAAAGCCACTACTCGTCGCCTAGCACCGTCAAGCCGCCTGCGGAGAGCTCAGTGTTTGGCACTCGCCCACACACGCGCGAGCAAACGCCAGAGGCAGGCTCTTCAGAGCGGGCCAGCAGTTATGATTCGCCGCCCAGTCAGGCGATCGTTGAGATGCACGACAATGAGCAGCTGCTGTCAGCGCGGCACTGGCACATTGACGTCGGCGACAGCTACATGGCCGATATGGATATGTACGGCCCACATGCCGCGCCTAATCCGTGGCAGCAACGGCCGGTGCCACTCATGTACCACCACAGCGACGTCTATGATGCATTGGATCAACTACCCGAGCCAGAGACCTTAGAGCTCCCGCCAACAACGGCGGCTGAGGTGGCTCATGGAGTCGTTGATGACGATGGCGAGTGCGTGGTGCAAATGGAGATGATAGACGGAATCAGCGAGCTAAGCGACATGTTAGACATGTCGATGACGCACGACAGCGACTATGGCTACAGCAACTCCAACAGCTCGACTGACAGCTTTGGCGAGCCCATTGAGCACGAGACGGGTATTTTGGCAAAGAGCTTGGGGCCTCAGATGCAAAACATTGCGGCACTGACGGATATGAGCGAGTCTGTGTCTCGCCTGGCGGACGGCTTTTCACGCACTGCGCTGGCGCCCGTCATGGTGATCCACCAGCTGAGTACGCAGCATGGGCCGCAAACGCCTATGCACAGTTACTTTAGTCGTGTAGCGCCGCCGCCCGGTACCATTAATGGCCAGCGGCTAAGCGCCCTGGCCAGCAATCCACCGGATGGCCCTACTGCTCAACGGCTGGAGGAGCTTGGCGGAGAAGGCAATAGGGATATGATGCCCGATAGTTACTCTAGCTTAGCGCAAGAGATGGGTAGCGTGTCGGCTGAGGCGTTGCACTCGGGCCGCACCAACGCCAGCACGCTGACAACATCGACTAGCCCTGAGGAACACACACCCATCACTGCCGTCCCTGCCGCTGCTGGGAATAAAGCGCATGGAGCAGTGGCGTTAGTATCGGCTATTGGCACTAGCACAGTGCCGACAGCAGTTTCGGCGACTACTGACATCGTTCAGACAGTGTCGGCGGCGGTGACAGTGGCTAACAATTTACCGCTAGAGATTGTGGAGCTCGCTGGTGAGCTAGAGATCTCGCTAGCGCGCGAGCAGGAGGACTACTACTCTGAAAATGTGTCGCAAGCCAACTTGGACCCGATGATCTTGCAGAACCTGGGCAAGGCGGTGCACCAGCAGTGCCTACTGCAGCGGCAGCATTTGCAGCGGCGCAAGAGCAACATGCATCTGGGGCTAGCAGCTGGCGGCGGTAACAGCAGCAGCGATGAGCATGGCATAGCTCCCGTAGCTGACGCGCCGTACGATGACTACGAGCTGGCACTCAAGGCCATGCTCCTGGAGGTGTCGCATTACTTTGTGCAGTCGGGACTCAACCAGGTGTTTCCGTTCTCAGCCAAATGGGTCGACTGGCTCACGCGGCACCCCGATCGGCCGTTTCCCTGGCGCAAGGACCCAGAGGATGACGACGAGACTAACCGCGACAGCAGCAATAACGGAGGCAGAGGTGGTCGTGATGGCTACGATGACGATAGCGATTCACGCAGTGACGCGTCGAGCTTTGGCGAGGAGCCGCCGACACTCAGCCGGCCATTGCCGCCGGAGGACGTGCTGAGCAAGGCAACAATCCCAATGTCGATGCGGCGGCCGGTTCTCGTCAAGGACTTTGTGTCGCAGGAGAAGCGCAAGGGCATTAACGCCCACTGGCAGTACTACTCGGTTATTAACCAGATCACGGTCGTTGCTAGCGGCATCCATCGCAGGCTGGTTGCCGAGGGGGCCGAGGCAGACCACTCGTCTGTTGCTCACCAGCTGGCCGCGCTGTACCAGTTCCTGGGCGGCGACTTTAAAAAGTTCAAGCCTGACATTGAGTCGATTTTCGAGACCATCAAGCAGAGCCTGTGCACCAAGTCGACAGCAGCCCCTGCCGGTAAGCCCGATGTGGAAAGCGTTAGGGCGGGCGAAGGAGAGCTGGACGCGTCCGAGGCTGGAGCGGGCCAATTGGCTCCGCCGCAGCCCAGGGTGCTGGATGCCAAGTGCGTGAGTGTATTGCGCGAGATGATGGCGAGCATTATTGCCGAAGCGCTGTACTCTACAAGCAAAGTGGCAGCAGTGGGAGTTAGGGAGCATCCGCCGCCCAACACACCGACGACGGGCATTCGCGCTAACAAGCAGTCGGCAGCAGCAGGCCAGACGCAGACGCAGCAGACAGCGGTTGATGGGCCGATACTAGTGCGCGAGGCGGGCTACGCTATATCGACGCTCAAGGGCTTGCCTACGCAGCCGATTGTTCGGTACCTGGCCAAGGAGATGCGAGTGGCGAATGGCGAGCGTCGGCGGCGCGGCCTAGCTCACAACCTGTCTCGCAATAACAGCATGGGCCATATGCGCCATCACCACCACCAGTTCCCGTACCAGACGCAGCAGCAGCCACCGCTCCCGCCACTGCCGCCCATGCCAGCAGTCGCTCCTGCCGCTGCCGCAGTACTGCACAACCACAACGCGTACCATAGCGGCAGCAGCGCCAGCAGTGCCAACCCGGCACCGGCTGCTGCTGGGGCTGTTCATGACGGCGTGGCGTTTGAGCAAAATAGAGAACGCCGGAGCAATTCGCACTGGCAAGCACCCATGCTCAAGCAGGAGACTGCTGTGCTCCAGACTATTCTGTCGGCGGACGAGGCTTTGGTGCAGCAAACACCTCTGGCGACGACTATGGCGGCGAGTGCTGATCTCTCTTAAGGCCCTCCCTCATATAAATTTTTGTGTGTATGGATAAACATGTTATATTAGAAGCTTCTTTATTTTCTGCTGAAGCTCTAGGCCATGGGGCTGAAAATGCGACCGAGAGGCGGCCTGGGATAGCTCGATTTGTAGCCAATGTAGATAATCAGCGGAATGTAGCCCCAGTGTAAGACAAACTTGCCGAGCGCCGTGCCTCTGATAATGACCTCCTTGACCGAATCGTTCATTGCGAATGAGAAAAAAAAAAAAAAGATTTTTTTTTTTATGAAATTTAAGGGAGTTTATGAAAGAAAGAAAGAAAAGGCAGAAAGTGGGGGAATACAAGATTACAGCAATCCTTTTGTTTCCTCTTCTTTCGTTTTCGCGAATTAAACTTGATTTAATGGAGAGTATTGACAAAAAGTGCACGCCGCTCAAGCGCGAATACGACGAATGCTTTAACAAGTGGTACAGCGAAAAGTTCCTAGACGGCAAGGACACCAGCGACTGCGCCGAGGTATTCAAAACCTACCAAAAGTGCCTGCGCCAAGCGCTAAAAGACCAAGGGCTAACCAAGATGATAGAAGATGCGCGGCCAGCCATCGGCTCGGTATTCACCGCCGACGAATAAAAATTAATAATAAAATCAATAAGACCTACGTGCAGTGATGTTCTCCACCACGTTACCCAGTCTCGGCATCTGCACATAGGCGTCCACGCCGTATCCCGGCAGCGAGTGCACATCGACGTTGCCGCCCCAGTACCTAGCATACACCCTAGACATGGGGAGTCCAAAGCCAAAGGACACGAGGGGCGGCACGACATCGGCCTCGTCGACACGCGCCTCCATGCGATGAATAGCATGGAAGTTGTGCAGATGCTTCGCCTTGAGCGGATGCGTAAACGACCAGATGAACGGCAGCAGCTCCGAGCTAATCCCCCCGCCCTCATCCGACACCCTCACCACAATATCGCTGTGGCTCGCGCAGACAGTCACCCGAATCGGCGGAAACAGGGGCCCCTCCACCGGCGCCTTGGAGTCCAGCCTATGCGCATATCTGCCAATAACGTGCGCCATGGAGTTCCTCAGCAGCTCGTGAACAATATAGCTGACATGGGCCGGAATGCACATAAACGTCGCATCCACATGGCCCTCCACAAGGACCTGGGGCGCCGACCCCGGCGGCAAATGATACGCGTCCTCGTAGATACCCGCCGCCCTCTGCGCACACTCGTGCACGACACGAGCCACATTGCAATCAGCCCTAACAATGCCGATCCGCTGCGTCGCAAAGCCCTTCGGAGCCCTGCCCAGCTGGGCAAAGCTCTCCTCCGGGCGCAGCCCCAAGTGCCCCCGCAAGTCGTCGTCGAACTGCTCGCTCAGCACCAAATGCTGCTCACCCAGCGTGCGCCTGGATATGCGCGAAATAAGCATCTGCCCCATAAACCTATCAATCTCGTCGGGCGCCACCAAGTCCGCACACTCAGCCACGCCCATGCCCAGCTGCGGGATGACCTGGGAGTGCTCCAACAGATTCTTCTTCACGTTATCGCAAAACCTCCGATTATCATCCAATGTCTTTACCACGGGGAATTTGCGAAACTCATCAAACGCCCGCCAATACAAGTCATACACCATCTGCAGGTGCGGGTTGGTCCCAGCGATATAAGGAAGATACTGGAAATCGCTAATCCGGTGCGCCAACCGGACCGGCAACTCTGTCCGCACGTAGTTCGCCGATGCTATGAGCTTGTCCTCGGTTAGCTGCCGCCCGAACAGCACGAGCTGCCGTAATGTCACCTTCTTGGGCTCCTGTGACGTGTATCGATCTAGGATACGGTTCTCGTAGAACTTTTGCTGTAAGCTACGTCCCGCCTGCGACGAACGCATAAGCGAACAAGTTGCATTGCTTGATGACGCCACCGTCGTGCTGTGACGGAGTGCGGTGGTGGCTGCTCCTGGCGACAGGGCTGAAACGTGTTTGAGCATCATGTCCGAGCGCATAAAAAAAACGTGCCAATTTAAAAAGCTGTTATAAAATACAAAAAGAATAGGAAAGTTAAACTGAAAGCAGAAGAGGGGATGGAGAAAAAAAAACCTTTTTTTTTATGAAAGTCAGTCAGCAGCACGTCGCTGCTATCCTACTGAGTCAACTGGCTTTTTTTTTCCTGGCAGCTGACTGGTTGGATGCTCTCCGCCAACCGGCATTAATTAATCGCTCTAGATAAGGCCACGTGCTAGTGCATGCCCCGAAGATAAAAAAGCTTCAGGGACGTCTAGATCCGAGCAGCGGCAAAAACACGCGGTGCCTAGATTGCCAGTGCTCTTTTTGAATATCCACAAAACGCAAAGAAAGAGTAAGGGGCCATTTCAAGGCATCAGGCTTTTTTTTCGCACATGATTCCACACGTGTGACAGGGCCAAAATGGGCCTATTGATGAGCAGGTTTTGATTCGTATTGACTCGACGGAACTCATCGCCATAAACGAGCACACCGACCCGCAAGATCTCCTCCTCTTCCAGCGTAAACGGCGCAATCCTCCTCAGGCAAAAGTCCTTGATGGCATTGGGGGCCTGCCGTCTAGCCCGCAAGTTATTCATGCGGTTGCGCAGCTGCGACGCCGTCTTGCATGGCATCAGGTGCACGCGCACCGAAGCCAGGTCCTCGATGCCAAACATCCGCAAGCCCAACAGCAAAAGGGCGTCCTCCGACTCGAGAAAGTGGATGCGGTTCTTGGGCTTCCGCACCATGACGATCTGCGGCAGCATTGACTCCTGGAACCCGCAGTGCGCCAGCAGCGGCGCCATCACGCACTGCATGGCAGCTGGAAAGCCCAGCGGCTGGATCTTGACTGGGATCCAGTCTAGGCGCGGCACCCCGTCGTCCCCCTGCAGGTACACGCGGCGCCGGTACCTGGGCACCCGGTGCAAGTCGCGCTTGAACGTGCGCATGTGCGTGCGGATCTCGTCGATGATGGCCCGCTGGTCCGCCTGCGTGCACGACGGCAGTATCTCGCTGACCACCTGCGGCATCAGCGTCGGCAGGTGGTGGCTGTGGCTGTGGCTGTGGCTGTGGCTGTGGCTGTGGCTGTGGCTATGGCTATGGCTGTGGTTGCCACTACTGCCGCTCGCCGTCGGCCGCGACATGGCGGCTGGCTTGGCCAGCAGAGCCTTGGCCCCCGGCATTTGCGCGTGCTGCTGCCCCGCTGCTGCTGCTGCTGTTGCTGCTGCTGTTGCTGTTGCTGTTGCTGCTGCTGTTGCTGCTGCTGTTGCTGCTGCTGTTGCTGCTGCTGTTGCTGCTGCTGCTGATGTGGCAGCAGCAGCAGCACCTGACGATGATGGCGCTGGAGGCAGCGCGGCCTGTCGCTTGCCCACCACCACCACTCCATCGGCCTCCGCCTCGGCCTCAGGCTTTCGCTTGCCGTTGCGCAGCTGCAAGTGCAGGCGCGGGAACACACACTCGAGAACAATGGCAGACTTGAACCCGCGCACCGCCGTGCAGTTGCACCGAGGCGTAAACTCCATCGCGGCGTTGAGCGAGCGCACCTCCAGCCCGCCGCCGCTGCCATCCGACTCTGGCGCCACATGAGCCGCCCTGTGGATCTCGTCCACAGCCTCGTAGATGTCGGGGATGATAGCCGTGATGCCCGGAATAGCAAAGAACGACGCCGGGTTGGGCGCAAACCGCCCCGCCGACTCTGTCATCCCGCCCGCCCCACAGCGCTCTGCCGACTCAATAAGCTGCGCAAACCTCGCCGCCAGCCCCTCTCCGCTCACAAGGTCAGTGGGCGACTCGCGCGTGCCCAGCGAGTGCCACAGCGCCAACTGGTCCAGCTGTCGCCGCCAGTGCCGGGCGCGAGGCGCGTGCGGGCCGAGCTCAGCGCAGGCAATGAGAAACGCCTGTACGACGAGCTGGAAGTTCATCAGCTGCTGCGCGCGTAGCTGCGCCATCTGATCGCCCAAGAACAGATGCTCGGAGTTGTCCGCCTGCAGCGACTCCTCTTGCACGTCTAGCTCTTCGCCTTCCTGCAGCGCGTCCTGGTAGAGCCCGCTCATCTCGGTATCCATGCCTCCGGCCTCGGACCCCAGCAGTCCGTCCACGTCTATCGGTGCTGGTGGCCCGGCTCGCTCGGCTGCCAGCATGGCCTTTTTGTAGCTATTGCTGCCAACGCCAATAGCGCTGTGGCGCTTGCGCGGCGCCTTGAGCAATCCACGCCGCGTCGACAGCAAGTCAGCCGGTGCTTGCGACTGCTGCTGCTGCTGCTGCTTATTCTGCTGTAAGGCTGTGCGCGATACGCCAACACCCTTGCTTGTCTGTGCTGCATCCTTTGGTACTTCAGATGCGGCAGAAGCATTGGACACCTTGTTAGCCGCCTTTGCAGATGCCTTGGGTAGCGCTGCCGTCGTAGTAGCGATGCTAAAGCCATTGGCAGCGTCCCACTGAGGAAGCAGAGTCGAGTCAGAGGCAGCATTGGGCAGCCACACCGACTGGCTGCCAACAACAGAGTCGCCGCCGCCATTGGTGCTGCCAGTATTCCGACCCAGATCCACGACACCTTGCATCAACTGCTGGAGTAACAGCGGGTCGGGCGCAAACAGCCCACGATCGTCGCCCAGCTCCGACGACACCTGGCCGAACTGCAGCGAAAGCCCGGGCGCCATTGACGCTGCTGCACTCGTGGATCCCAATCCCAGCTCGCTCAGCGCCAGATTCCACGCGCCTTCAGATAGACCGACGCCGCCCGCAGCACCAGCCTGAGACGCATTAAATCTCGATCCTGCAGTGCTGGCATTCTTAACCGGCCGCAAGTCATTGCTAGCTGGTTTGCTGGCAGCCTCGGTGTCCTCGGCGTCGTCGTCATCATCCTCGTCGTCGTCATCGTCATCCTCCTCATCCAGCACAAAATCACCATCGTCCATGTCATCGTCCTCGATAATGGGCGCTGTGTTTCCCACAGACACACTCCTCTTCTCGACCGTGTCGCTCACCGGCTTCATGGGTACATCGCTAACAGACATTGTCATTGGGCCAAGTCCAGAAATTGGCTCGGCGACGCTGCTGGCAGCAGCAGCAGCAGCAGCAGCAGCAGCAGCATTAACCCCAGCATCCTCAAAGAGTGTTGACCACGCGCCGCCCAAGTCAATATTGTCGCTGGTCAGGCTCTGCAGAAACTGCATGTACATGCTCAAGTCCTGGTCCATTGGCCCCTGGACTGCCAACTCATCAGCAACCGCAGTGACCGCCGGGGATTTTGTCGCACTAGGCAGCAGCAACGGTGTACTAGAAAGGCAAGCCGAGTGCTGGTTCGAGTTAAACAACGGCACTGCTGAACTAGTCACCAAGTTGGCTATGGCTGGCAAGTCGGAAAACGGCGGGACAGACAGCGCTGCTGGAGGCGCCGCCATCAGTTGCGGCAGCAGCTGTTGAGAACTAACGCCAAGGGGAGCCACGGGCGGCGGGAGAGCGGGGATAGCAGAAGACACTGCAGATGTGAAGATCGGCGCAGGAGCAGCGCCCGAGGCAGGAGGCATGGGAGTAGACACGGCCTTGGAAGTCTCTGGCGCAAGCATCCTCACGACTTGTGCTGCGCGCGACTGCGGATCAGACAGAGCCTGGACAACATCGGCCAGCAGCTGGCAGTATGCCGGGTCATCCCACCTGCTTTCAGCGCCCCTCTCCTTGAGCGGGTCCAACGCCGGCGTATTCTGCACGCTGGCATCGGGCGTACTATCGACGCGTGATTCGCGCAGGCGCACAGGGTGGATGGGCGGCGACGAGCGCGGCAGATCAGCCAAGCGCAAGTTGCGCATATGCATGGGCGCGCCCTCTGTCTCGCGCGGCACCACGGGCGTAGACTGGGTACTAGACTGGGGCGTTGGCGACGCATCGACAAACTCCATAATAGCCGAGCCCAAGTGGGTGTGTAGCCATGCCCACCGCCGCCTGCACTGCCTCGCGCTGCGCCGAGCCCCCGTGAGGCTGACCTCGCGCGATACCCGCTCCCAGTCGTCCTCGACAAACCGGCTCGGATCACGCGCCTCATCTGGCCTGCGGTGCTCGTCATCGTGCGCACCCCACCGCAGCTTCCGCACCCCGCCAAGCAGCGCCTTGTCTTGCGCTATCTCCCACTTGGTTGCTGCCGGCCGCTCCGCTCGCACATTGCCGCCCGCCACTCCTGTTGTGCTGACTGGCGATGACGCCACATGCTTGGCCGTGCTCTTGCTGGTGGTGCCCAGCATGAGGTTGCGGCCCTTGGGCTGAGCCGATTTGGACTGAGTGCGCGAAACGGGTTTGGGCGGCGAATAGTACTTGTATGGATTCTGTCGCAATTGCTTAGCGCTGGGTGGCGACGACGACAATAGCGCTGGCGAAATTATAGCCATTTGGTTGCCGACTGCGTATCCCACTCCATGCTTTTTAGCAAACCCACTCAAAGGGTTGCCCTTTGCCGGCCGGCCGCTGAGTAAAGTCATATCTCGCTTTTGGCGCACTCCCGCTAGTACTCGCAAGTCGGGCGCCTGATGAGAACTAGCAGCCGCCACGCTCAGGCTGGTGTTACTAGGAGCAGCTGCGCTAGTAGTTGTCTGGCTGGACGACAAAGCAGAAGCACCAAGTGTAGCTGGGGCATGTGTGGACGACAACGGCGGTGGCAAGGACGGCGGTTGTTGCTGCTGGGCAGCGAGCGGAAGAATATTGTCACGCGTGATAACAGATGACCCTGGGTCCAGAAACCAGTCCTCAGAGGTCAGTGGATCAGTAGGCAGCCACGCCGAAGCAGGAATCCCTGCCAGCAGCTCCTGGATCAACTTATCGTCTGTGTCCATCGCAGCAAGTGTATTCGGCCCAGACAAGTCTGTCGCCGCTTGTTGTGTAGGCGCCACAAGCGTCGCACTAACTCTGGCATTGTTAGCTGAAGCCGACTGCTTGGTTTTCCTTTCTGCTCGCGGTTTTGCCGACTTTGCTGTGCCCGCTGGTCTCCGTTGCTCCTTTGCCTTTTTCTTTACCGTGGGCGGCTTTGCTGGCTGCTGGACAGCCAGCGTGGGCCGTGGCGCTATGGTCGTATACCGCTGTCTTTCTTCGACACCCGCTGCTCCTGGCTGCTGCTGCTGCTGCAATAAGACAGGTAGCTGGACTGTGCCCTGAGAGGCTCTGGCCGTGGTCGCGGCTGTGGCAGGCGGTGCCCTATTGGCGTCTTCCTGACTTCGCGCAAACATTCGTTAAATTGCCTACTTGCTTTTAAAAATGTGCCGACCGCGCAATCCAAAAAAATTAATAATAATAATAATAATGAAGTGAGAAAATGGTGGATTGAAGGAGCAGATAATTACACATATTGGGTGCAAAAAAGTAAAGGAAAAAAAAAAGAACGGAGTGGCGGATACGCGCAGTGAGAATGCACTCATCTCACGCGTAGTTCAATGCACAGTAGGCGGCTGATCACGAGGTCGACTAATCAGACGCGTCAATGCGCAAGATGTGCTGGTCAACTTTGGGACAGGACGTCACTTTGACCTGTTGGTGCTTATTTTGACCACTGCTAGAAGCTCCACTTGCCGATCACCGCCCGCACAAAAACCGATGTACTTTATAACTTGCTTTTGCGCGCATTTTTTGAATTCACATGAGAATAAAACAATAAAAATAAACAGCAGCGCCAGCTGCTCTGTACGCCCTTCTTACCCCTTGAAACCTTTTTTGCTCTTTTAACCCCAGGCGCCCCTTCTAACCCCAATTCAGCCGATTTCTCTCTCTAACCCAGTGCGCCTCTCCTCTGACCCTGTTGCCGCACTTTCTTCTGGCCCTGGCTGCACCTTTTTTCTGCTGTTTGTGTACTCTTTGCGCAATTCGATGTTCTCAATTCACTCCGCAAACCCATGTCTAGCTCCGACGACGCGCTATCTGCTGTAGGCATGTGTCATCCGCTTGAGCGCTGCTGTCGTTGATTCATGCACTCAGCTCAGCTCCACCGGTGAAGCCTGCCTCCGCTCGTGAATGCCGAATCTGGCTGTGGCTACGAGGCGGGCGGCACTGTTGCGGTTACATGAATCACAGTGGATACTTGCATAGCGAACAGCGCCGAAGTGGTAGCTGAAGATGCCATAGCAGATAACGCTAACACTGGGACTTATGCACTCTTATAAGCTGCTAGCGAGGATGCACTAGATAATGCAGACGGTTACAACTACGTTGAATCATGTGTGCCCTGTTTTACTGGAGGAACATTTACTACCTTTAACGTGGAATATGTGTTTACCCTACAATGAAGGACTACGTGTTGCAGTGGATGACAATGACTGTGAGTATGAAATGCGCACGCCATTTGCTTTCCATGCTGCTAAGCTATGGATTGTATTCTTGGAGCGGATCGTGGTTGTGTATGTTTAGGATGCTCAGTACTTTTGTTTAGGAGTGGCGGCGTGAGTTTAAGGCGTCTATATCGCTTTAAAGGCACGGTGCCCTCATTGCTTTTGCTCTATGCCATCTCGGGATTGCTTTCAGCCTGATAAAGGCTATGAACCAACGAACCATCCGCTCAACTATGAGTATGGCTATTAGTAGAGCCTATGTTGACTGCTTTGCCCAAACCTTGCCGTTACTCACTCGAATTACATGGCGTATCACTACGGAATTTGTATTAACATTAGCTGTTCTGGTGGTTCCAGCTGCACACGCAACTCAATTAATATGCGGTTAACAGAAAGAGGGATTGTTGGATAGTACTATGTGGGTTTAGAATAAACCCTATATATAATTATCCCAAATATACGAGCTAAAATAACTGAAGAGATCTCGCACCACTAATGCCCTGTAGCGCCATATTTAAACAGCGCTGCCATAGTCGCTTGTAATCATAATCGCAAGATTATGATCATGGACTCGTAATCGCGATCTGGCCGACTATACTTGCTGCTATCCAACAGGGATGATGAATGAATGGATAGGTCTGCATTAACCAAAGATGAGGACCGCCAAACCAAACGAGTAAATGGATTGGTTCTTAGGCTTTGACTTTGTAGAGCACAACAAGGACAGTCGTTCGTGTCCAAATCACCAGTTTAATGCTGCTAAATACGCCCAGCAATTGGCTCATCAGGAGCTATTTCAGTTGAATTCACATTTCTAACACTAAATGGCCCAATTTTATGTCGATACATTTATTGATAATGCTAGAATTGGTTCTACGATGTGCTGTAGCGCATTTAATTAATTACCAACTAGCGTAGCATTGATAACAACGACCAGAATGAGCAAAAATGCGTACAAACCATGTGTGACGATCACAAACAGCGAGTCAACAGCTTATTAACAATGTTTTACGTGTTTCTTAATAAATACATATCTAACGACGCATTTGTCATTTATTTTAATTAGTTTGGATTGTATCTAGACTAAATTAGGCTATAGAACCTGCTGTTCCTCACTCGGGGTGGGCTATGCCCAGACTCATGTTTCCCAAGTATATTTAATAAATAATAAATATAGAGAGGTAAATGTGAGAGTGTAGAACAAAAAAAGAAGAGTTGGCTTCGGATCACGTGCATCAAGGCGATGATATCCACAACACAAGAGGAGTCACGTGATCCAATGTGGACCTATATCCCAGATGGGATATGAGGATCAACAGTTACTAGTCGTATGGCCCCTGCATACTCGGCTCTTTACTAAAAGCCCTTACTAAGGCCATCAATGCTATTGACCTTAATGCAAACTCTACAATTGACTCTCCATTTGGGATGGCTAGCAAAACACCCAAACACATGGTAGGTGTTAGATAGTACTATGCGGGTTTATACTAGACCCTATATATAATAGATATCTTAAATATGCGAGTTAAAATAACCAAAGAGCTCTCACACCACTAATTCCCTGTAGCGCCATATTTAAACAGCGCTACCATAGCCATTTGTAATCATAATCTCGCGATTATGATCATGGACTTGTAATCGCGATCTGGCCGACTATACTCGCTGCTATCCAACACAGCTCTTGATTGCCGTTTGGCATTGGCCAAGAACAGCAGGGATAAAGAGGATGGTGAACGCCTCGATACCACTTGGTTTCTATTCTCATTCTACCGCAGCCGTGGATTCGAGCGTAAATAACCTTTCCTAATCCGATCTAGGCGACCACTTACCCAAAACCCGATATGCTCCGACTAGCTTGGCTAGGTGGCATTGATTGATGGCGATTATTCAGCTCCGCTTGTCACGTTTAGCTCTTCAACATCCGCGCCCTATTAGCTTATAATGAATGAGAGTGCTCCAACCCTTGCATCAATCGATAGCCAGCTCTTGGAGCTTTTTGACTGTGTAGCCGAGTACCAGCAGCTCAGGAACAGCAGCAGTAGCTTGCTTAGACAGGTGTTTTTCAATTTGGCGCAAGCCAAGCGGTCGGCCGGATACCAGTGGATCTCGCCCGATCTATACAGCGGCCGCGCCCGTGCAATTGCCACTATATCCGTTGATGAAGAGCACCCCGTCAGCATGCGAGTAGTACGCAATA
>JANBSU010000119.1:0-40116 GCA_027578835.1 Coemansia sp. RSA 2050 | reverse complement strand
ATGCAAGAATTAATGAAGAGAAAGAGTTCCTGTCAGAAGGTTCAGTGGCGTCACTTCTTTGGCTGCTGTCTTGATTTCCTCACAATGGCCTGGAGATTTGATTGGCGGGTGTAAAGCAGGAGGATCGCTGAGCAAAATACGCTTGCTAAACCAACACCAACATTGACCAAGGGATTCTTGGCGTATGCCCTTAGCTTAGACCAATAGGGCTTCAAAGATCTTTCACATGTGGACCACTTGCCACAAGTATCCGCTCCTTAGGTGAAAATGCCATGTTCTGAAAAGAAAGGTTGGCAGCTTGAATACATAGTGAAGGTAGCTAGAGGTAGCTGCCAGATCTATAATAGGCGCCAGACTGTCACTAGAAGAAGAAGAAAAAAAGAGAGGCCCTTTACCTTTTTGGCCAATATCAACGAGACAATGTGCGTTGTTTACTATAAACCGGGTTACTAGCAGAAGATTGTTCATTGATACCCACTAGTATCCCAGATACAAAAAGCTATTGAGAGTGCTGGCTGCTGGAAAAAAGCCTTGCGGAAAAATTAGTAGCAGCTGATTAAGCAATTGGATGTGGGGGTGGAAAGAGCGCGAAGCTCGGCAAAACCACCGTGGAACAGAAAGAGGCGTGGGCCTCGTGTGTGAAGAGCTGTTGTCTACTCAAATGCTCAGGGCGTGAGATGCCTTATGAGCGAGCGTCTGCCGAGGCACTGAGTGTAGACCTTGTCGATGACCAGTGCTATCTGAATAGCGCCAGCCACGTCGTTCTTGTTTAGAGCCATAAGCGCAGCATCAATGGCATTTGCCCGTTGAGGGCGCTGACGTTTTTACCTGCCTGGCTTGCGGAGAGCAGTTGCTATAATAGGGGCAAACTCATTAGCGGCGCCTATGCAGTCTGCAGCATAGTCGCAAAATAGAATCTTGCCACAGCTTAGGCACTGTGAGGGCTGGACCGCCACAGTGCCAAGAAACCAATGGATAATCAGTGTTCTGTGCTGTCTGTACATTGGGCGTATGGTGTTCAGTGCTGTGGTCTGAGACACTCGAGCTGCGGATTAGTTAGTGCTAGAAAGACCATGCCTGCAGGCCCACTTTTTATTAATGGTCGTGGTGATGAGATGAGGTGGGCCGGCGCAATAGGCTGCCTGGCAGAGTCTCAGGATCAGGCGACTTCTCCTTATCTGTGCAGCACGCTCTGTATCGAATAGGCTGTTGAGGATGTGCTTGTCATCACTGTCAAGATGTCGACAGTGGATGTAGCTATAAATCTTTGCACACCAGCAGTGCTCTATTGTCTCCATATTACACAGCACAAACAATTAAACCTGCTGGATGACCAAGAACAGCGATCAGGAAATCACAAGCCACTTCACAAGAATGCAGCTAGCGAAGCCCAAAGAGCATGTGGCAAGAGAGGGTCATGCATGTCTCTGGAATTATCCAACAAACTAATGACTATCCCAAAAATACCTAATATACCACTGTTAGATAGTACTGTGCGGGTTTAGACTAGACCCTATATATATAAATATCTTAAAAATGCGAGCTCAAATAGCTAAAGAGATCTCGCACCACTAATGTCCCGTAGCGCCATATTTAAACAGCACTGCCATAGCCGCTTGTAATCATAATCGCAAGATTATGATCATGGACTCGTAATCGCGATCTGGCCGACTATACTCGCTGCTATCCAGCAGATCACGATCCATCATTTTATCACGTGGATCACGTGTACCTTTTACCTATGGCTGATCAGTGCCTCTCTCTTCTAACCTCCTTGGTTGACATGTTTTGCGCTCGGTCTGCGCTGCACTAAAGGCCCAGCTGTGACCGTCAGTTTATGGCTTTTCTTAACTTACTTTCTTACACTCTATTTTATGGTTTAAGTAGAGGCCTTGGAATAGTGAGTGCTTGAGCATTCTGCTTCCTAAGCCTAAAACTACGTGTGTATATGGTGCCTTTTTGTGATAATGGAATCACGAGATATTATGGGTGAAGCTTGAATTAAGTGCTGGCGCTCACATATCGAAGACATGGGCGAAAAGACGAGTGTTGGCTGTAATATGGGGGAAGTCGACAACTCAGGGAAAAGGCATCTATTAGTAGTAAATGTTTAGTATAAATGGAGTGGCGTTGCCACATATACCTAAGAAGAAAACCAACAAGTCATAGTACATTCTTTACTACACTTTATTCATAATACGGCCAAGGCAGCTAGTTTATTGGGTTGAATTAGCTGCATCTAGCTAACAGGTAGCTACTAAAAGAGAGAAAACGCTTGGAAAACGGTGGGTGCTTGGGAATGAAAAAAAAAAAACAAGAGAATGGAGTGGGGACAGCTTGTCGGCCAAGTGTAGGCAATGGCTGAGAATATTCTACAAAAAATAGCAGGCACAGGGGCAGTCTTGCCCCCTTTGTTCAGCATGCTTTCTGCTTTTAAAAAACCCACGTGCTCTCCTTAATACTAATACAAAAAAGACTTGGTGTGTGTTTCTGTTATTGTCCTTTATTGCAAAGCAATTGGTGCCCCACAAAGTACATATTTTCCTTTTTAGTTGGTGAACTGCAAATCTAAAAAAAATAGGCAGAGGACAGCAGCTTTCACAAAGTCTCAAATACCCCATGCAAGTAAGTAAAATTATGTCTCTTGCTATAAAAAGCCAAGATCCTTCTCTTCCCACTTTTGTTTTTCCCAACATCTACCACCACCACTCTCTCTACCAATTACTTATTATTACAACTTTAGATTATTAGAATGGCCGATCACGAACGGCAATATGTGTTTATGCTACATGTCAGCAACAGAGAGTATGAAGTTTTAAAAATCCTTCCAGAAAGTGCTTGCTATGCAATTGATGATTTTTTTTCACTCGATTTCTATAATCCTGATACTGAGAAAATGTATATTATTTCCAATGATGCCTGGATTCAAGTTAGGGACAGAAAATTTCAAGGTTTAAAATACTTGGACCACAAAGGCTATATTTATTTTGTAATTTTTAATGAAGTTGATTTGAAGGAGGCAGATAGTGAAATCCAGGAACTGGGACTTGAATTTTTTTTCTTAAAATTAGTCCAACTGAGAAAGAAGCATATAGAAAATCAGGAACCAAGGCAGCTTGCTATTAGGCAAATGTATAAGCAGATTATGCTTTTAGAGACGGTAAACCATGTATTTGTTGAATATGACATGGAAGAGGCGTATAATGTCGTGGAAATTTTTTACAAAGAAGAGCATGAATGTGCTAAGCATTATCTACTAAGTATTGGAGAATATAGTAATTGTGACATCAAGGCTTTTGTAATTGGGAAAGATAAGTGGACAGAAATCAACGATGAAAATTTAGGGCCATTTGAAAGTGAGGATAATGAAGATTATGTCTATTTTTTTATAGGAACTGACTCGGAATACCTCAATACTAAGCTAGATCTCATAAAGATGCCATATGAAATGTGCTTTAAAAAGGTCAAGAGATTGAGTGAGGCGTATATTGCCAGCAGCAAACGTGCTAACAACGCTAATCAATCAAGAAATTAGAGCAGCATAGCAAATGGAACATCCTTGTGCAACCCAGACATGGTTGGGTACAAAGAGCAGTTTTGCACAGGAACAATAACAAGGAAGGAGGTCTCTTTTCTTAGGTTTTAATTTTTTATTTTGGACACTAAAATATATAAATAAACGCCCTTAATTGGCTAGCTGTTGGATAGCAGCAAGGGTATCGGCCTGATCGTTGCAATAACGAGCTGATGACCCAGACCATCCAATCAGGATAAAGAGCAATGACAATGATGCAAGCTATAAAAACCTGTGACAAGGCACTTAGAGGCGGGGGACTCTTTAGTTAACAGCTCGAATTTTATATTATATATTGTGTAGTATAACACACACCCCTGTACTATCTACTAGAATATATAGGCATTGGAAAGATGTAGCTACTTAGTATCTCAATACCAACGCCTCTAGAAGTTGCTCCATATTAAATAGAATACATAATAAAGCTACTCTGCTGAATAGATTTTAGGGATGCCTTTAGCACAAGAATCAGGGTTCTAGTACAATGGTTTTCTTAGCAAAGCAGCTAATGGTTGCAAGTCACTGTTGTATTTGGTCGGCTTGGGCGTGTTATTCCTCATATTCCATCTGGGTTATAGGTCCAAATTGGATCACATGACTCCTCTCGTGTTGTGGATATCATCACACTGATGCACGCGATCCAAAGCCTACTCTTCTCTTTCTTTTGTTCTACACTCTCACACTCATCTTTATATTATTTATTAAATATACTTTGGAAATGTGAGTCTGGGCATAACCCACCCGAGTGAAGAACAACACATTATTTAAGAATTTGTCTTGTACTTCCAACTTACTTTATTGTATGCCAACATTTAATTGATATAAAAAACAACTCCATGTATTACCTTGCCCATGGACGCTATCCGTACACAGATAGAATAGAGCAAACAGGTAATAAACTAGGTAGATGTCCTAATTGTCTCTCAAAAAGTATAAGTATATTAAAAAAATAAAACCTAAAGAGCCAAATTAAGAGTAATTACTCTCTCATTAGGCGTCATAGCATTAATAGTAATGTTGACAGGCGACGGGTCAATAACTCTGACCAAATCCCGATTATAGTAAGCCAATTCTTCTGCAGTCAATGTAAACTCCACCACAGTCGCCATACCCTTTGCAATCTCCACTTTATCAAATCCACGCAGCCTGTAGAGCTCCGGCTCATAGCCCGTACGGAAAGCTTGAGTTGTGTAGAGGAGCACGGACTCCTTTTGGTCCAATAAACCGTCGTTTCTGATGCTTACGCTGATTTTGACGGGTTGTCCTGGTCGCAATTCGTTACGGTCAATGGTAATATTAGAGTACACTAGGGGCGAGTACCCGAGACCGTATCCGAATGGCCATTGTGGAGTGTACTCGTTATAGAGACCCTGCCAGATGGTGTCGCGCGATTGGTACTCGTATCTGGGGTATGTGAAGGGCTGTCGACCAGATGGCGACACCTTGCCATAGAGCACCTCGGCTATGGGTAGGCCGCCATGGATGCCGGGCAGATAGGCGTTGAGGACGGCAGACGATACAGTGGCCACGTCCTTTAGCAGGCGTGGACGGCCCTCAATGAGCACAGCAATGATGGGGCGGTTGACTTGAGCCAGCTGCTCGACAACATGGGCCTGGTTGGGGTCCAGCGAGAGATCGTTGATGTCGCCCATGTGGCCCGCATAGGGGGCCTCGCCCAAGCCCACGACGATCTTGTCGGCTTGGCGCGCTAGCCTCAGCAGATTGGTGATGGAGGCAGCGTCGCTCGGCCGGCCATCCAGACGGAACCCCGGATGATACACGGGCTCCCTGTTGGTCAGTTTGCGGATGCCAGAGAGAACCGAGTCGCCAAAGCCCTCGTAGACGTCGTCTCGCTCGCTGGCGGTGGGGCCCTGGCGATGCACGTTCCAGCCGCCGCCCAGTAGCGCGGTGGAGTTGAGGTGGGGCCCAACGAACAGCACGCGATCGCCGGGTTTCAGTGGCAGTGCCCCGTTGTCGTTCTTGAGCAGGGTCAGCGACTCACTGACGGCCATCCGCGCGGCGCCAACGTCCTGGGCCGAGCCGACGGTCTCCTGCAGCTGGCGGTCGGCGAAGGGGGAGTCGAACAGGCCCAGGTCCTTTTTCAGCTGGATGATGCGGGCGACAGACTCGGTGATGCGGTCCTCGCCGATGGAGCCGGCGTTGACGAGCTCGACGGCGGTGGCGGAGAACGCGGCGTCGCCGGCGCTGACGTCGACGGACGTGTTGTTGAGGGCGAGGAAGACGGCGTCGGTGAAGTTGGCGGCGGTGTGGAGCTCGCGCGCCTGGGCCAGGATCTCGCCGTGGTCGCTGACCACGACGCCGCGGAAGCCCAGCTTGTCGCGCAGCAGGCTGCGCAGGTAGTACGCCGACAGGGACATGGCCTCCCCGTTGACGTTGCCGCCGCTCTGCATGACGGACGTGGCGCCCGCAGCGATCGCCGCCTCGAAGCCGGGCAGGTAGTACTCGTGGAGGACGCTGTCGGGGATGAACTTGGCGCCGCGCTCCCGCCCGTTGAAGGGGATGCTGCTGCCGACAAAGCTCTTCACGCAGGCCGCCACCCTCGCCCGGTCGCCCCGGTACTCGCCCTGGTACCCGCCGACGGAGCTGCGCACCATCGACGCGAGCAGCGCGGGGTCCTCGCCAAAGCCCAGGTAGCCGTGTGCCCAGCGCTTCTCCACGTTGAGGTCGGCCGACGGCGCAAACGCCCACTGGTACCCGGCGGCCCGCGTGTCGCGGGCGGCGATGCGGCCGGCCTCGTACGCGTGCTTCGGCTGGAACGTGGCCGCAATGCCGATGCCGGCGGGGAACATGGCGGCGTGCTTGACAAAGCTCGCGCCCCGCACCGAGTCCAGCCCCCACAGCAGCGGCACCCGCGACCCCTGCGCCAGCGCCACCTGCTGCACGGCGCTGGTCAGGCTGGCCAGCGTCGCCGCCGAGTACCACGCGTACGCGCCCAGCCCGTTGCCCGGCGAGTCCACGACGGAGCCGACCATCTTCCGGCTGACCCAGTGCTCAACCGCCGTCGCGTTCGGGCGCCCGCTGCGGTCCAGCAGCTGGCTGACGTGGATCTGCTGCATCTGCCCCACCTTCTCCTCCAGGCTGAGGCTCTCGACCAGCCGCCACACGTCCTCGGCGATCTTGTCGGGCCTGTCGCCCGTGGCCAGCGGATTGTACTCGGGCGCCTGGTAGCTGTCGACCGCGAGCGGGCTGCTGGGGTCGAAGTGCATCGAGTTGGTCTCGGTGGGCAGGGGCCCAAGCGCGGGGGGCGTGTGGGGCTTGTCGAGAAGCTCCGGCAGCCCCACGGTCTTTGTAGCCACCAGCAGCCTCTCCCACTCGTCCACCGACTCGGCGAACCCCACGTCCTGCCCGCCGTTGTGGATGCGGAAGTTCTCGCTCGCCGACTCGGCTGCTGTCGGCGCTGGCGCTGGCGTTGCCTGCACCGTGGAGCTCTCGCCCACCTCCGGCCTGTTGTGCAGCGTGGGCAGCGCCTGGTTGCTGACTACGCGGGGCCCGTGCTTGGTGTACTCGTTGATGTCGTTTGCGCTCGGCACCCAGTCCGGCGTCGGCCTCGCCGCCTGGGGCGCCTGCCACGGCTTGCCGCTCGAGCTGCTCGCCAGCTGCTGCTCGGGCCGGCGCGGCAGAGCCCCCGTAGCCAAGCCCGCCGGCGGTGGCACATTCTGATTGCCAGCCAATGGCAGGGTGTGCGCGCCACAGCAGCTGCTATCGTAGTCGTGGAGCCAGCGGCAGCAGTCGCCCGGTCCCGAATCAGCAGGCGGCTGGCTGCCGCCTCCACCACCACAGCAATGGCTGGATGGAGCATTCGTAGCCGGGGTGCCGTTTCCACAGCAGCAGCAGCAGCAACAATGGCTGCTTGGGGCTGAGGTGCTTGTAGTCGGGTGTGGAGGTGCCCCACAGCAGCAATTGCAGCTATGCGAACATGCCAAAGAAGTAGAAGAGGTCGTTGTTGTTGTTGCTGTTGTGTTGGCCGAGCTTCCACAGCAGCAGCAACAATTGCAGCTATGCGAACTGACCAGCGACGAAGAAGAAGGCGATGGAGACCCCAAAGAGCAGCAACACCAAGGCGAACCGACCGGTGATGGCGTAGATAGACTCATTGATCCGCAGCAGCAACAGCACCAAGGCGAGCAGGCTGACGATGGCGTAGGCGAACTCATAGACCCGCAGCAGCAACAGCACCAGGGCGAGGAAGAAGACGATGGAGACTGCAAAGATGCAGATGAATTCGCCGGCCCAGAGCAACAGCAGCACCAATCACAGCCGCTCTGCAAACACGCCGCCATCGTAGTAGTAGAGGAAGATGCTCCGCAATCGCAGCAGTGCCAGCACCCCGATGATGTCTGTGGCGGGCTAACCGATCCAGTAGGTGCAAGCGACGACTGTACGATCAAATTGACGTTCTGCACTGGGAAGTAAGTACCAACTCCTCCCATAGGCATATTAGGCACAGCCGATAATCCCTGCACCACACCTACAGTCGGCGCAGCCGATCCCTCCTGCCCCACCACCGTAGGTGTACTGGGCACCATAGGCACAAACGACAAAACAGTCGGATTGGCAGGGGGCATAGGCACAAACGGCAATAGTGGCCTTCCGCCACTGGGTGCCGTTAGTAGTGAGGACAGGGCATTAGCGAACCCTTGTTGTTGTTGTTGTTGAGGCACTATAGGCACAAACGCGGACACTGTTACCGTTGGCTGCTGCGCACCGGATATATGCGAAATTGTGGGACTAAACACAATCGTCGTTATACCTGTCGCATACTCCGCGTCACCATCGCTGTCGCTGTCGTCGTCTTTATCACCAGTCGCTTTGTCCTCCTTTTCGGCATATCGGCGCTGGCTCTGCACAGTGCTCAAGGTATTTTCTGCTAGATTGGCATAGCCCTTGGATGCCTGTATGTCGCGTAGCAGGCAGTCAGTGCCCAGGACGTCACTGGTGGCATTGACTGTGAAAAATAATAAAGCAAATATAAATGGCACCAATATGGCCCGCCGTGGAAGAAACCCCATTAGTGGGCTAGGGCAATCCATTAAAAAAAATTACTTTAATTACAGGGGGAGGGGAAGGGAAAGTATCATCCAAAAGAGGACTTTAGAAGAAAGTGGTGAGCAGGTTTTTAAAGTAGCCTGCTGCTAAATGTCTCACATAAAGAATACCATTAGTGCAGTAATAAAGAGCAAGAATATTGCCTAGATACTGGAAATGATTAAAACAATATAATCCACAATACTCACACGCAAAGAAAAAAAAAGGGCAATGTTTCACACACACAAAATTAATAATTCAAACAAATTGTAGATCCACTCTCCCATTCCTCGTATCCAACGTAATATTCCCTTTCCCCTGATCACCGCCATATACGCCCCTCTTATGAGCAACCCCACTCTCCATAAACTCAATCGAACCCCTCCCAGTAACCATGGCCCGCGAATTAGATGTGTTCACATCAAACGTCCCACTAAACCCACTCGCCTTCACATCAATCGCCCCATTACTAGAATCAACCACCACCACTCGCAAACGACCACCCAAACCCAATCTAACCGCCGCATTGCTAGTACTCGCATAAAAGAATGCTGCTCTAGCTTCCCCCTCAATCCTCCCATTACTCGTATGAACGAGGAGGTTATCCCCTACATCCACGCCTCCGAGGGATACGCGCCCATTGCTAGTCCGCAAGTGCGCATACGACGAACGCAGAGATATGGCGTTGATATGGGCATTGGATGCCTGCACGGAAACGGTGTTGGCTGCGGTTATGTTGACGAGGTCTATGGGGCTATTGGGTGCGCTGAGCTCCAGAGATCCCCCCACTCGCACATTAGTCGCGTTAATAAGTCCATTCGACATGGATAAGTGGAGCGACCCCCTAACGCTCAAATCATGTAGCTGGACCCGGCCATTGCGCATAGCCACTTTGACCCTGTCCACCGGGTAGGCTCCCACATCTAGGGCGGTCAGCGTACCGGAGCCCGCTGTCGTCGTGATATCCAACGACTTCAATTCGGTCGAGTTCCGAGGTTTACCCACATAGAGCGTAGCCCTTACGCAGCCGCTCTCCTGCCACCACCACCACCAAGAGTCGGGACTATTACCGCGTATCCTCAACACCCCATCGATATGCTCAACGCCCACATGGCGACCCACAGAGGCCTCAATAACAGCACGTACACCCAAATCCCCCACCAAGTGTACATCAGTCAGCGTGGCTCCGCTCTCAATAACGAACTGACTATCATAGGCGAACCGCTGGTCGCTATATGGCACGAAGTCTCGACATCTCCAGTCACCCCCGATGATTTGCCTTGACAGCAAAAACGCACCACATAAAAGCCCAGCCACAACCACCACGCCAGCCAAAAAACACGCGCACGTACATAGAACCCTGCAGCACCGCCCCATACATGACCCCTGCCGGCGCTGCTGCCTTCGCGCCCGCGGCAACAGCCCCTGCCTCTCGCCCCCCTGAATTAGCTGCACCGCCGTGTACCCAGGAAAACTAGCCGGATGGTAGTACCGGTCAGTGCCAAGTACTCGCGGAGCCACGGGCTGGCCCATGTCTTCGTGCTCTTCGCTGCCGCCGATGGTGAATACGGGCGGTGCACTGCCCGTAGCTTGTGAGTGATATGGCGGTGGCTCGGTGGCGTCTTCATGGAGCTCGGGGAACTGCTCAGTCACCGGTGGTGGTCCCCTGGTAGACCGCACGCTACTGTTATTGGCACCGCGGTGCTTGTTGCCCTTACTGACGTGCATTGTAGTAACCAAAAAAAGTGGAAATTGAAATAAGCTAAAAAGGGGAATTGTCGTCTCGTTTGCCTTTATTCAACAGCCGCCTCCCTCCAAAAAGCAACATAGAATACTGCTCCTTTTTTGGACAAGGGGCGGCATGAGGCTTGGCATGTGGGAACCTTTTTTTCAACTGCATTCGACTCGACTCTTCGGCTCCAAGGGAGCAAAAACCGGTCATGTGAGTTTTTTCACCGTGGTCTACTATTTGTGGCGCCAAGGGAACAATACAACTCCTCCCCCTCTTGTTTTGGTTTTGAGACTTGTATTCTAGCCATTTTCAATGACATTCTAGCTCGTCTCAAGATGTACATAACCTTTAGCGCCTTTTCTGTCTCCTAAAAAAATATCATTGCTCTCTCACCTTTTTTTATTTCCATCACTCTCTCCGATTACCTCTTACTCCTCATCATCATCGGTATCCTTCCCACCTTGACCCCGCTAACGATGAAGTACCTATCGCTGTTCACGTTCTTTCTGGTTCTTTTGGCTATGGCGTGTGCTGCGCCGACTGCTTCCATCGAGAAACGTGATGGTCCACAAATCGCTCTACCTGAAGCAGGAGAAACCGCGGGAGCCTATGTCTATCGCTTGGCGCATCCAATTCCACTAGTAGGAAAGCTAGTTGAGGCACTAGGACTTGCCGCATCGCCAAAGTAATCCTAGGATATTATTTTACTATTAGCAAAATAAATTTTTTTTTTGTGGCGTTTACTGAAATAGTAAACAATTGAACTATTTTTTTCTCATTGTCTCCCGCTTCCCTCATGTATAATCAGAAACCAATAATCTTGCTTCCTCCCCCTTTTTTTTCCTTTGTCTATTTCCCTTTTTTTGTTACTGCTGGAACATCATGTGTTATTCGCCATCTATTGCTATATTAAAAACAGTAGTCATCTAACAGGGACACTATGGTCTCATCGGTCCAGACCAGTGTTTACATCAAGGTAACTAAATCGAAAAAATAAAAAAAGGTGGCGAAGCATTTTTGTTTTGGATTGTTTGTAGTGCGATTGCAATATAAAAATAAACAGAAAACAATGGCCAACAGAACAAAAAAAGAGAGGCTCTCTTTTTTTTCTTTGCTCGATATGGAAGCCACCTCCCCCCTTTTTTTTCTTGCTTGAAGCATGAGCCACCGCTGTGTTTTCTTTTTCCAATTCAAGATGGGTTTTTCTGAATGGGAGTATAAAAGTGGCTATAATTGTTTTTCAAGAGATTCTTCTTGTATCTTGTTTTCACAACTTTTTCCCCTATTCCTTCTTCCGCCTTTTCGTAAAACACAGCCTCACCTCCCTCACACTCCCCGTTCCCTTTGCTTCTTTCTTCTTTATCCTTTTGAGGCATATCATCCAAACTCGACATTCAAAAAACCCCCTCTACCTTTTTTTTCTTTTCTTTAAGCATTTCCTCTTCTTTTATACTCTTGTATTTCCGATATCCTTAAAATCCACTCCTTAACCGATACACGTTTCTTTAACGGAATACTACGATATATTAACTAAAAATGCAGGTCCGTTCGATTTTCCTTCTTTTCGCCATGCTCCTTGCCTCCCTAATGGCTCTAGCCTCTCCTCTTCCCGACTCCGGTATCGCTCTACCTAGTTCCGACGACTCTGTAGGCACCTGGCTTGGCCGTGTTTTTGACCCCCTGCCTTTGCTTGGTCCCGTGGTTAAGGCCCTAGGTCTGACGTCCTCCCCTCCCAAACAGCAGCCGGCTCAGCCCAAATCTCAGGCCAAACCACAACAGCCTCCGCGCCAGCCAGCTCGTCCTCAGCAACCCGTCGGTCCTCAGCGCCCCGCTCAGCAACCAGTTGGTCCTCAGCGCCCCGCCCAACAGCAACGTCCCGCTCCTCAACAGATGCCTCAGCAACGCCCGGCCCAACAAACCCCTCAGCGCGCGGCTCCCCAGCAGGCGCCTCAGCAAATGCCACAGCGTGCGGTCCCGCAACAAATGCCACAGCAGGCGCCTCAGCAGCAGCGTCCAGTTGGGATGGGCAGCTTTGGCTCGTTTGGCGGCGGATTCCCTGGATTCCAGTAAGCTTATTGTGACGTAGACATTTACTTTTATTAGATAGCACGAATTAAGCTTTATCAAATCACCTTCCCTGAGGCGCATTATCCGATAAGCTTGCTCTTCTATGAAAGGAAAATCTGGAGGAGATGACCTCTGCCTTGCGCTCCACGTGTCTACGGACATGCAGATTATTTATTGTCTTTATGCAGGAAGTGACACGAGTGTTGCATCAGCTGAGCAACTAGACTACCCATGTGTCGAGCAGTGAGTTCCAGCTACACCTATGCAGGCTAACTAAAGAGGCAAAAAACAGCATGACAAAAGGGAGTAAAGCGTGATGCATAAATTCTCCGAGGTCTTTTATTGCGCTCTTTTTTCATTTGAATGACTTGCTCTGACGCCCACATGGCTCTTGCATCTTATTGCGCTAAAGAGCTCCCTCCCTTTTTTGTCTATGTGATGGAGTTTTGCATTTATTGCCTTTCCCGCTCAATTGGCAATAACGATAGTTCCCCCTTTTTGAAAGCAATAAATCAACTCATTGTTGCGCTTGTCATTTTTCTGATTTTCACCAAATTCAGCAAACTACACCAACATGCACACAACACGCTCGCCCATCTGCTCATTCCGCCCTGGCAAGGGCTCGGCTCCTTCAGCTCCTCGCCTGTTTCATGCCGGCGCATTCGATTGGTACTGCGATTACTGCAAGATGGAATTCGAGGACTATAAAGAGAGCTACGCCCATTCTCTTGTCTGCGCCGACAATCCCAACATAGTTAGAAGATAGTTGATTATGGGAATTTGGCCTATGTGCCAACTGTCATTGAATAAAAGCTACTCTCCAACTTTGGTGATACTCGTATATGTTTTCAAGAAAAGGGCGACAGACAAAATCCCTGTTGTGCTAGAGTATGGCGTGCG
This sequence comes from Coemansia sp. RSA 2050, assembly GCA_027578835.1. Lineage (NCBI taxonomy): Eukaryota > Fungi > Kickxellomycota > Kickxellomycetes > Kickxellales > Kickxellaceae > Coemansia > Coemansia sp. RSA 2050. The sequence continues at coordinate 26,797 of JANBSU010000119.1, read as the reverse complement.
ATTCAATATCCAAGGTGTCCTGAGCTTTGATTTTCTTGTTCTGACATCCATGAGCCTTGGAACGCTTGTATGCGTCGGTATTTAAAAAGCTCTATTGTTTACCCCAACTAAGCCGCAATAATTATTATTGGCTTTTTTAGAGTGCCCGCTATCTATGAGCTGAAACAGGTCACAAAAATGTGATAGTGGGGCATATCAAGTGGCCTACTCAAAGATCACCACTGCTAGCATTTACTGAAGCTCGGTTTGGCTCAACAAATTCGATATAGATCTTTTGACACGGTATTTTGGGCAATAAACACTATTATTTCCCAGCCTATCAAACTTACTTCCTAATGAACTCCCACTGGTTGCTGAGTTGAAGCTTACCTTTGCCTTTGATGGTCCTCGCTATCCGTATTTGGGCAAGCAGTTTTGGACAAAGCCCCAAGCGCCACACACATAGCTCTATGAAAAGGCTTTTTTGCCTTGTGCAAATCAATCTCCAAACTATCTTTGACCCAGATTTGTTAATTCACATGCTTTAACATCCACAGACCATGGGGCACTTGCATGCGTCGGTGCATAAAATTGGCTTACTGAATCTCTATTGTGGTTGAAAGCTATGTGTTCTTTTTGCGGAAAACCGCAAGCCATTTGGTGGTAGTAGTGATATCAGGGCAGACGGCTGCCCAATTACTGAGGAGGCCGTATAAAAGGCCCGCTAGTCGCCCAAGTCTCTTTTTTCACTCCCTATACTTTTTTGATTTCTGCAAACAATACCAGCATGCGCATCTCCCGCTCATCCACCTGCTCAGCACTTTGTGGCAAGAACTCGGCTTCTCTGGCTCCTCCTATGGTCAACATGTCATCCGTACAAACATTCATGTGCCCACACTGTCGCGCCTTGTATTACTCTGAAAAAACCCGTCAAGCCCACATGCTGGAATGCGAATATAGACCCACTACCACCACCACCACGTGACATGATAATCAGAGAACAAGCTCTCTTTTACGCTATCTTCTCCTGCCCTAACTGCCTCAGTGGGACTAAGAGAGATGTGATTTATCAATACACATGATATAAAAACAGCTCAAAATTAGCGCTGACTAGGTGGCTACAAGGTCAATGATAATGTCCTTAAATTGTAACTGTTGTATTAGGCCACCATTAACAAGGCTGTGGCGTGGTTCCTGTGTTTAGACACTTTTATCTGCTGGGGGGACAACAAAGTGCCGCTTGTTTGCACTACATTCAAGCTGCCACCGCACATAAAAATAGCGGCCCAAGAAAAGCTAGTTCTTTTGCCAACTCCCATCTTAATTGTCTTTATGATTCAATTGTTGGTTTTTTGGTATAGTGGGCTTGGGCGGGCACTTGCATCAACAAAAGAGCGCCTTCTACAAGAACCCTGCGAGGACACGAGGTACGGCCATTAGCTGGAAGCTTCTGGACAAAGTCCCGTGTGCTCCACATGCAACGCAATGCAAGGACATTGTTAGCCATGTATCAATATGTTTAATTAGGGTGTAGAGTGCACTGCTGCCTTCAAAATGCCTTCTTACTGGCTTGAATATTCCCAATTCTGTCATCTATGAACCATGGTGCGCATGAGTGGACCCGTACACAAATAAAGATCCATTGAATGCCTGTATTGTAGCGGAATGCCCTTTATATTCCTTTTGAAACAACCGAAAATAAAAAAATAAAAGTGGGCAGTTGTTGTTATTTTGTCAAAGGAGTCGCATAAAAGACGCCTTTGCCACCCAAATCCTATTTGTCTTTTCGTCATTAAATTACACTTTTGCAAATACTATAAGCATGCGCATCTTCCACTCCCCTGCCTGCTCGTCTTATTATAGCAGGAACTCAGCTTCACCGGCTCCTTCCATGGCCAACATGGCAGCCATGGAAGCGTACATGTGTCCACACTGTCGTGTCATGTATGGCTCCCATGGTAAGCGTGAAGGCCACATATTGGAGTGCCCTCAAAGACCCACCACAACAAAGTGACACGGTAATCAAAGCAACAAATTATCTTTTAAGCCAACCTTATTTGCCCTAGTTATTTTGACAAAACAGAGAGAATAAAAACGCTTGACAACCGAATAAAAGCTCAAGCCACTTTTTCAAAGATTGAATATTTGGCCAAAAAGTTGAAAAATAAAGTCGTTGAATTGAATTCCCAGTTTTGTCATCTATAAACCATGGGGGCGCTTGCATGCACTGGTGCATGAATAGAGCTCTGTTGAATGTCTATATTGCGGCAGAATAATTCATGCTCCCATTTTAAGAGTGTCCATTAACAGCGGAAAAACATAGGCGGACAGTTATCTTTTTTACTGAAGAGGTCGTATAAAAGACATGTGTGCCGCCCATGTTCTATTTTTCTCTTTATTTTTAAACTCCTTTTTGCAAATACTACAAGCATACGCTTCTCCGACTCCTCCCATGGTCATTATGTTGGCTGCAGACAAGTTCATATGTTCATTCTGCCAGAGGTGTGATGACGAAATCACGGGTATAATGGGCAAGACTGGCATAAATTGCTGACGCACGCACATCGAAGACATGGGCAAAGAGACATCCACAAATGCACACAGACAAGATGTGCGCGACGACGACTCAGGGAAAGAATGTATAGTAGTAACAATTTATTTGAAAGCGAACTGTTTAAAGACAACTAAACAGTCGCTATCAGAGGTGAAACAAAATATATCCGAAAAAGGTTAAAAAACAGCTCTGAAGCAAAAACAGATAAAAGTCGGTCTGGAAAACGAGAAAGGGAAAAAGGGAGATCACCGTCGGGTGATCTCTGAATTAAGTAGCCGTTGGCTCAACAGCCAACATTATTGGTATAAAAGCTGTGGCTCTGCCACATATCTATAAAGAATAAAAACAACAAGTACTCAGTTTATTCTTTACTACAAGAGGCTTTTTGATTCTTACAAAGAGAGAGACCTTCACACATTGAGCTGCCCAAAAAACCTTCCACAGATTGTTATTTATGGTAATTTGAGCAATATATTCTTGATTTTATTATTTTCGCTTGGCCAAACTGGCTTTACAAAGCGCGAAGAGCAATCAGATTATTACTGTCAGCTGTAAGGTGCAGCCAACCCCTTTTTTACGCTGGCTAATCACCCAAATAGTTTGGTAGAATCAACCTCATCTTCTTTTGACAAGCGTTTTGTGAGTAGCTTGTGATTGTGAACAGTTATGCCGTGTTCTACATACCTGTATAAAGATTTGCCAAGCATTGTGTACATGCAGGGGTCGACCTAAATTTTGTTTCAGGTGGCCATTTAGACTCGCAATAAACTAAGAATGTTTTTCAAAGACGACGCCCATTGTCGAGCCTAATTCAGTTAGAGGAGAGTTGGAGCGGGCGGTTGGTTGTGATATTTTGAATTCTCTGAATCTTTACTCTGCTCCTTCGCTTGAATAGCAAGCATAACATCCTCGCGCCATATGCATCTCTTGTTGCCTCGTGGGGCCTTTATTGCTTCTTTGAAGTGGAAATCTGTCTTTTTGCCATTTTGAGCCTTCCAGTCAACCGTGTGTAGCAAGTAAACAAGAGAGAGAGAGAACGGTGGTGGACAGCAGGCTTTTCTTCAAATGGATTATAAAAAGATGTTTTTTTTTCGTTCACAGCCTTTTCTAGTTCTCCGTCTTTAAATTAAAATTTTTGGCAAGTATCCACCAAGATGCACGCTTCAGGATTATCTGCCTGCTCTTTCTACCATGGCAAAGACTCGGCTCTACTGGCTTCTCGCATGGTTAACATGGCTGCCGAGACTCATTTCATGTGTAATATCTGCCATAAATACTACGAAACCCACGCGGAGGGCTATGCTTGTTACTTGAGATGCGACAAACTGCAACAACCCGCCGAATAGCATTGGCAACCGCATTGTTTGTACTGCTTAATTCATTTAGGTTTCAGCCCTCTTTTTGGCCTGTAGAGCCAAATAATAGAATGGAAGCAATACCATCCCTTACACGCCTTTTTTCCATGTCACGTTTGGGATTGTGGTGGACAGCTCTCCACGCGTCCGGATGCTGCAATGCAGCGTAGCTAATTTATTGTGCACATGCGGGAATTGACAACCGCGCCGACCATGTGGAGTCTAAATTTGGGCTCGCTTACTAGGAGACCCGGGTACGCCCCCTTGGCAAGATGAGGCTTGTCCATTCCAGTGAGGCATGCAGATCATTAAATCCCCGATGTTCGCTGCACACTTTCTTTGAATGATTCTTCTCAGCCCCCTTCTTCCATGCGGTAGGTGCATAGGTAATTGCACGAATAAGCCGACAGCAAACCACTTTGGTGTGGCGGAGTATTGTCTTTTTTGGCCCCCCTTTTGAGCGATCTTTTGCCAAGCACGCGGCCACAGTGAGCACTAAAGCTTGCAACTGGCCTGCTCGTTCACTGTGAATGGGCTTAAAAAGAGGGGCGGGGTTGCCCTTGACTTTTTTCTTCGTCTCCCGTCGCTACCGCTGCTTTATTAAATCAAGCTTACTAACATGCACACCTCGCGCTCGCTCGTCTGCTCTTTCCGCCGTCGCAGGGACACGGCACCATCGGCTCCGCTCATGGTGAACATGGCGGCCGATGTTTTCTACCAGTGTCAGTACTGCCCGGAAAGGTTTGATACGTACAGGGAGAGCAGAGATCACACAGTTAACTTTCACAAGAAATACTGGCCAGAAGTGTAGCTCCTCAAATTGGTCAATAAATATTCTTGGTCTTACGAAAGGCTACGGCCAGATATATACCAACCGCCTCCCACTCGTCCGCAGAGATTTGGGGGCGAGAGTCGTCTACCACGCGCATGCGTTGGAATAGCTCCATGTTTTGCCGCTCGCCAATGTTCTGGCTATACAGGTCATGGAATCCCGTGCAGTAGAGAAGCTCTAGGCCGTGCTCCCTTGCCAGGGAGACGAACGACGGCATATGAACCAAGTATTCTGTGCAGTCCTCTACCGCTTCATCCAAGGTGAACGAGTAGGCGAATCCGTAGACGCTTACTGGATCCCGCTGAGCAAACTCTACTCGGTACACGGAGTTTCCAAACCCAAAGTCCTCTGTCAAGCGCAGCTTTTTCCTAAAGACAACACCCCCAGAGCAGTCAATAAAAGTGCAGGACTAGAGCGATCACAGCTTTAGCTGGCGTACTTACATCAGCCAGTTGGCGCTGGGAATTGTGCATATGAATGTGCCGTTGTCGGCCAGATGCTCAGACACGTTGCGCATCATCTGCCGTGCTTTGCGCTCCATCTCGAATGCATAGTGCAAGCAGAACTGAGCGCTAATGACGTCAGCCCGATAGTCCGCTGGATGCAGCGTCTTTGTCAGCGGTTCCTACAGCTCCCATCAGCAGCTCGTTAGTACCACAGTACCCAGGCGCTAGTGGGGGGCCAGGCTTGAGATACTCACTCCGTAGCAGTCCTGGGCGTAGAAGCGCGCTGGGAATCTGGCATTGTGCATATCAGCGTAGCGCTTCTGGGCCTGCGTGACTGATACTTGGGCAATGTCCATGCCGACATACTCGCCTATATGTGCGTAGCTCCACTTGCGCAAGTCGCCGCCCTTGCCACAGCCGAGGTCGAGCACTTTGCAGCCGCGGAAAGTGTGCATTCCGATCAAAATGGACTTTACCCAGTTGTTGAACAGCCGCAAGCCGGTTATCTTGGTGTGCATACGGCCCTCGATGCCCAGCTCGCGGCGCGTGTTGTAGTGCTCGGCCACCTGCTGGGCATTGCTACTGCCATTGCTATTGCTATTGTCGTTGTCGTTGTCTGTGGCGGCAAGCGGGCGCTTCTTATTTGCGGTAGACATGAGACGGAAATAGCAGGCGGCTGAATTTGAATAGAAAAAAGACCAGAGAATAAAAAAGGTCTGGATTAGGCAAATCACTATTATTGCGCTATTGTTTGGCAGGGAGGCTGTGGAGATTATGGGTTCTATTTTTCTTTTTCCTTTTTCCTTTATCCCTTTGATTCTGTTTGGACATGCGGAAATCCCAGTGCGCCATTTCTACAAGCAGAGCAGGCGTCTATTTCGGAGCATTGAGGAAACACATTGCCAAAAGTAAAACTATGTTTTTTGAGACAGGGACTTTTCACGGCAACCAGCACCAACAATCGGGGTGGCTTTGTTTGCTTCGCTGTCAACAATGGAGAGCCGAATTCGCCAATAGAAAAAGGCAGCGGGAAAATTAGGCTCTGGGCATGTCACCATCCTGGTCATTATCAATGCCAGCTACTAAGCCACTCTCTCTTTCTAACCGCTCACGCCTGCCATCTCCTCTATCCCAGCGTCTCCAAAGACTGGCAGCAAGAAAAACAGGATCTCTTTTTCTTCAGCTGACATTTTTAGATTGCCCCCTCGAAAGGGGGTGATCCTCCTCCTCCCATCGTGTTTGATGACCTCGAGCGGATTGATTGCCACCCTCATGACCTTTCTGTTATGCGGATGAGCAAACGGGCGCACATCCCGGGCCGGCAACAACCAAAAGAAGCACGAGAAAAAGAAAGGCCACTCGCGTTTTTTCCCTCCCCCTTGTTCAAAAAGCGCATTTTCCAGCAGACAAGAAGGAAATTGAGCGGCTTTGCTGCACTCCACCTCGGCGCAATGCATGTTTTTGTTGTCGTTTTTTTCGCCTTGCCTGGTAACGGGGAGAAAAAAAGAGGCGAGGGGTGGGGCCAATCACTTTGAGGCGCTCGGCTTTCCTCTCTTTCTGTCGTCGTCGTCGTCGTCGTCGTTTTTTCTTTTTGCAGGTAAGGGGATGGTAGAGAAAAGGCATTGTTCCTGTGTTTGAGACCTCTCAAAAAGAAAAACAGCTCTATATTAACGCTTTTGTTCCCAATCTCCTTTATTTTAAAAAAAGGAGCGGGGGTGGTAAATCACCCGTCCTTTTTTTCTTGCTTTATTTGGGCACTCCTCTCCTTTGCGTGTCTATCGTTTCTCATGTGAGGAGGGGGTTGACCATTTCCATACCTGTTTTATGTTCTCTCGAGCAGCCGCTGCAGCCCTTTTTTCCCATTTCGGAGGCATTCCCACTTTTTTTCTGTCGTTTACTAAAGAGACGGGGGCTTATAAAAGACTGCAAGGGGCACTTTCTCTCTTTCAGATAAAACATTTTGTTTTCTTTTTTCTTTCCCCTCTTTTCTTCGCCCCCCACTTCAGGGCTAATCTATTTTTACACTTGCCAACTTTCCTTTTAACCGAACTTTTTTTTGTTGCGTCAATCCCTACTTTTGTGTTTATTATTGATGTATATGGCGTTTCGAAAAAGATCACTAGATCTTCCCGTTTCAGAAGACTCGCCCTCCTCCATAAAGCACCCACGCAGTGGCTCACGCCCGCCACTCGCCGCAGCAGCTGCCCAGGAGCCCACAGCACCCGCCAGCGACTATAATGGAGGCGCTTTGCCGCCTATCCGCAGCCTGACTGGCTTGGCGCTGGGGTCGCCTGGGTTTCCGTCGTTTCGCCACTTCCACACATCCTCCGGAGCCAGCAATTCGCCCGCATCCAGCGTCACCAGACCAGAGTCCGAGCAGGCGTCGGGGCTGACAGCGGGGCTCTCGCAGCTATCACACACACGCGCAGCTCCGACACCGCAGCCGCCGTATGCAGGCCCGAGTTGCAATCCCCCGCCGGCACACTACACCCATGCGCCGCCGCCGCCGCCGCCCTTGCCGCCGCTGCCCTTGCCGCCGCCGCCGCCGCCGCATGCCCATCTGCAGTCGTATTATCGCTCGCCTGCGGAGCAAGCGGCGCTGGGGCATGCGTCGTCGCCCATGTCATCGTCGGATAGATCGCCGCATGTGGGGCCGGCGCCGCACGAGATGATGAGAGCCGGAGCTATGGATCTCATGCACCCAGGGGAGGGCTCTCTGGGGGAGATGGATGGGGGATCGGCGGGAGAGGCGGTGAAAGTGGCGAGGAACTGGAGTCGCGAGGAAACACTGTCGTTGGTGCGGGCTATCAAGCGACATTACGAGGCGCTGAAGCGGTGTAAGACCAACCAGGAGCGAAGCAACGTCTGGCATCGTATCCATAAAGAACACTCGAGCCAGTTCCCGGGTCGCTCGAAAAAGGCATCACAGGTAAGCAATGGCATCAGCTTGGCCACAAGACAATACGGATCGAGGCAGTAGCGCCCACCCACACTAATCCTTCTTTGTTTTTTAGGATCGATGGGGCAAGGTGCTTAGCGACTACAAGGACGTAATGGTCCACAATAAGGAAAAGGGCGCGGCTAGATGGACCTTTGATTTTTTCAAAGAAGTCGCCGCCATCGTCGAGGGCGATTCCCAGCTCATCGACTCTGCCATGTCGCCTCCCTCGTCCACCGCCACAACCGCCTCCTCTGCAGCAGGGCGCCCGCCAACCGACGATCTCAGCCTCTACTCATTTGGCGCTGCCACCGCGCCGCCGCCACCGTCAGTCCGCCCTCTGCCGATGGCTCGGCCTCCATTGGCGCAGCACCGGATGTCAGAGCCCAACCTCAAATTGCTCTCTCGGAATGATCCACGGCTCATGCCCCAGCACAGGCCACCACCGCCGTCTCTATCGGTGCACGGTCGCAATAGCACAATGGCGGTGCCACAGCAGAGGCCACAGCTGTCGCCGATCGACTCGGCTATTGATGGTCGGCAGATGCCGCCCAGGTATTCGCCACCTCGGCGCACTTCGTTTCCGCAGGTGCAGCAACTGCTGTCGCCACAGGCAGCCGGTCGCGCTGGTCGCGGCAGCTACCATACGTTCAGATACTACCCGCAGCCCGCACCCCCGCAGAGCGAGTCAGAGAACGTGCTTCGCTGCGATGGGCCCCTGTCAAAGCAGATGCGCGTGCATAGCTGGGCTCCCTCGTCGGCGGTGCCTGAGCCGGGTATCGCAGAGGGGACTGCGGGCACTCGTATGGAGTCCGGGCCCGTATCGCCCGATCTGGCGTCAGGCAATGCAGAAGACACTTGTCGGCATGTGCTGGACTTGCTCTCGCAGCAGATGCGGAGAATCGATGTTGAGCAAGATAATCTGGTGCGACTAAAGGAATCGACGCAAAGCACGATAAACAGGGTTGAGCAGATAATGCAAATGTACATTCGACCACCTCCTCCACCGTCAGCGGCGGCAGAGAAGCGATAATAATCCGCTGTTAATTTTTATTACTGATTTAAGAACCTAATATTACCTTCATTTAAAATGGCTCTGCATATGGAAGTGGTGCGTAATTATGTGGAGGCTGCTTGTGCTTCTGAGGCTACTTGTGCTACCGAGGCTACTTGTGCTACTGAGGTAGGAGATGCTGCTGAGGTGGGAGCACTATCAATCTTTAAGAGTTCAATAACTAAACTCTTATTAAATTAAAGGTTAAGAGAAAAATCTAAAACTTATGAAGCTGTTCTGGGAAAAAAAACACCCAACTGAAAAAAAACAGAACAATAGATAAGCCGAACTGAACTAAACCGAGTCAATAGATCTCACTGTGGTCCGACAGCAAGATAATTCAATAGAGGTGCTGCTGAGGTTGCTTGTGCTGCTTAGGCAGGAGGCGCTGCCGAGGTAGGAGGCGCTGCCGAGGCGGGAGGCGCTGCAGAAGCAGGAGGCGCAGCAGAGGCAGGAGGCGCAGCAGAGGCGGGAGGCGCAGCAGAGGCAGGAGGAGCTGCTGAGGCTGCTGAAGTCGTAGTCGTAGTCGATGAGTGGTGATGCCACATGGTATGCGACTTTGCGTGAGCCGTAGCCAGGGCTAGCAAGAAAGCCAAATAGACAAAAAGGAACCTAGCCATACTGATAAAACTAAAAAGGTGTTCTGCAGAGAAAAGCAAGAACGAGCAGAACAGAGGTGCTGTTGCGTTATATATGGAACCTGAGTAGCAGTAACCAGAAGAAGAAAAAAAGAAGAAAAAGGTTGCTTATTGATACCCACTAGTATCCATGATACTAAAAGCTATTGATAGCAGTAACCAATGTTCATTCTTCAATGTTGCCTCTTTTTTCCCTTAAAAGCATTGAGCACAATTAATCATGATTACGTATCAAGTATAAAAAAATTAGGTGTGAGAGGATAATGTTTGTCCGCCAAGCCAGAGGCGTTCACAATTGTGAACCCAAGTGAGGGGAGGGATGACTATTGTCCAGCAGATCGTGTGATAAAAGAAGAGGCGCCGATAAGAGGGGGAGAGACAAGATAAAGATAAAAATCCAATTTTTTATTTATTTACTTCTTTCTTTTTTCGTATCTCAAACTTTCTTATTTAAAATGGCTTTACCCAACGAGCAACCTCTGTGGAAGCGCATAGTCCAGCGACTTGTAGCGCGCAAACCACTTGAGCAAATCCTGCACGAGGGTCAGCGTACCCAGATGAAGCGCATTTTGGGCCGTCTCGACCTCATAGCCATCGGTATTGGAGCTATTATTGGCACCGGTATCTTTGTACTCACTGGTGTAGCCGCTGCCGAGAACGCCGGCCCCGCGGTCATTGTGAGCTTTATCATTGGCGGTGTCATCTCTGGCCTCTCTGCATTTTCCTACTCTGAGCTCTCCTCGATGGTGCCCATATCGGGGTCGGCCTTCACTTATACCTATGCGACGATGGGGGAGCTTATGGCGTGGATAATCGGGTGGGACCTCATTTTGGAGTACCTTGTGGGAGCTGCTACAGTTGCGGTGGGGTGGAGCTCGTATGTGGTGAGCTTTTTCAGCGACGTGTTTAACGTCCACTTTACCAAGAAAACCACGCAGGCACCGGTTCTCTGGGACAGCTCCACATTGTCGTTTAAGGTGAACGAGGGAGCATATATCAACATTCCAGCTATATTTATCTCCCTTGCTATGACTCTCTTGCTTGTTTTGGGGATAAGGCAGGCGTCCTGGGTTAATCGCACTATTGTGTGTATTAAATTGGTGGTGGTTTTGCTGTTTATCTTTGGTGCTTGTCGATTCGTCAATTCCGACAACTATCGCCCCTTTGTGCCCCCGCGAGAGGGCAGCTCCTATGGAGCAAAGGGCGTGTTTAAGGGCACGCAGCGGGTGTTTTTCGCGTACATCGGGTTTGATGCTGTGTCGACTGCCGCCCAGGAAGCAAAGGACCCGCAGAAGGACCTCCCCTGGGGCATTTGCTTGTCTCTGGGCATTTGCACGGCGCTGTATATTGCGGTGGCAGCGGTACTCTGCGGCATAGTATCGTATAAGGAGCTGCGGGGACAGGCATCGCCTCTGGTGTACGCACTGACGTTTCACAAGGACACGAGGTGGCTGCGGATCATGATCGAGCTCGGGGCTATCTGTGGGCTGTCATCGGTCATACTCATAATGCTGATGGGGCAGCCGCGCATATTTTTCACGATGGCCAGGGACGGGCTCTTTCCAAGGATATTCGGGCGCCTCCACCGCCGGTTCAAGACCCCCTATGTGCCTACGTTGGTGTCGGGGCTTGTGTGTGCAGTGCTGGCGGGTGTTTTGCCGGTGGATATCTTGGGCGACATGACGTCAGTGGGCACTCTGCTGGCGTTTATTCTGGTTAATATCGGCGTTATTGTCATGAGGTACACGCATCCCCATGTGCAGAGGGGATTCAGGGTGCCAGGCGGCCCGTTTCTCATACCCGTTCCTGGCGCTCTTATTGCCCTCGTGGTGCTGGTGTTGTCGGATGGGCCGACTATTTACCGGCTGTTTATATGGCTCGGGGTTGGCTTAGTAGTCTACGCGGTGTATGGGCACAGGCACTCGCGTATTGGGAACCCAGAGCGGTGGTCGGAGGAGGACGTAGCATATTTCCAAGACGTCGTTGAGGGCTCGTCAAAGGGCGAGGAAGGGGAGGCTGATATAAGAGAGCCAATTAAAGAAGATAGTGAAGCAGTAGTGAAAGATTAAGCAAAGAATAAAAAGGAATTTAAGAGCTTGGTGATGAAGATCCGACGAGTTTGTAGAAAATCGACAAGACCCTAGGAATTTGCGGTTTAGCGCGCACCACCAGCTCCTGCGGCGTCGATGCCGGTCTCCCCACCTGGCTCGCCGGCGGCATATCGCCGGAGGTCTTGTCTACGTCTCCCGAACTACGGCCCGATCTTATCAGCAGACCGCCGCGCTTTCCCAGCGACGTTGCCGTCTTGCGAAGTATATCAAGGTTGCGCGATGCGCCCGGCGATGCCACTCTGGGGGTAACGCTCGTGGTGACGGTCTTTGTTGCTGCATCGGAGAACCCCGCCGACGACGACTCCATTCCCGAAGCCGAATCGGAGGGCACCGGCTCCACTGTGATTTCGACTGGTGGCTCGATGGGAGCCGGGGGGAGGGTGGAGGGGCGCGGGATGTCGCAGCGAGCCATGCGGTGGATGGCCTCGCGTAGGGCCAGCTTATCCGAGGCATGCGAGAGGACTTGCGCTGCCGTGTCCATCTTGAACCATGTCACCTCCGACAGCGGCAATAGGCCGTTGGAGGGGCCCACTGGCAGCGTGGCGGCGCGCTGTTCGAAGCGACTCTGCGTTAGCCATGCCAGGTAGTAGCAGGTCATGACGTACTGGCCAGCCGCGTGTCTTGGCACTGGGCTCTCGTCGATGGACTCGTCTATTTCGCCCTCCACGGGCGGCTTGTTCCGCTGCTCGATCTGCAGGGCCAGGGGCTCCACCATATGCGGCCCCACGTAGGCACAGGCGTTGGGGTCGGTGGATAGCGCTGGGTGGAGGTGGGTGCAGCGGTACCCTGTTATCTGCGTGATTAGGCGCTGGGCGGCATGGGGCGGTGGCTCGCAGCCGGCCACGCTGGGCTCGTAGGGAATGGTGGTGTCGGCTTGGGTGGCCGAGAGCGTGGGTCGCCCGATGGGGAGTCGCCATTCGGACGTGTCGGGGTAGAATAGGAGGCATACTTCGTTGGTGGTGGGGTCTAGGAGGACACCGCCGCATTCCAGGGCGTATTGGTCGCGTGTCAGGGCTATGGAGAGCGGAGGGGTGTTGGTGGGCATTGCGGGGGGCGATGCTGCGGCTGGCGCTGCCATGGCTGATGCGCTCATTGGAAAAACAAAAAAATGGACCCGAGGGAATACTAAAAAAAGAAGAAGGGAAATTTGGAAAGAGGGAGCTGCTTTGCTTTGGAGAGGGAGGGGAGAGGAGGGAGAGGCGGAGCTCTCTGTGGAGGGGAGGAATCTTATTTTTTTCTGTGGGTATCGATGCCATGGGTACAGATATTTTCCCCTTGTGTTTTTTTTGTTCAAAAATAAAATAGCAAGTATTTATTATGATTTTATTTTGTATCGGAAACAATCATGTCGGTAGTTTTGTTTTGTCCGTAGCAGATAATAGCGGCATGGGTGGCTTACGCACTTTACTTGCCATTGTTCGATATTTGTTGACATTTCTGGCATGTCTTTTTTGTGGCGGAGCCATAACCATAATCCCTACTAATCAAGATCATAGAGATCTAATCCATACATGCGCCACCACGGCAACTACTCTTTCTCTTTGGCACGCATTTTTCCAATTAGCACTGGTATTTTGTTTCATTAATGACTGTCATTCCTCTGGCGCTAGCCAAGGCGCTCTCGGACAAGCTGTATGACAAGCAGCGAGCGGCTACCCACAAAGTCGAGCGCCTAGTGCTGGATGCGCTGGACAATGACGATGAGCAATTAATATACGAGCTAATAGCCGAATTGGCCACAGATTACGCAACGTCCGAAAAGGAGGCGTCTCGTATCGGCGGGCTCGTCTCCCTGGCGGCGACGGCTGTGGCACTGACGCACATTAACATCCGGCCGTTCCTGCCGCAAATGGTGCCGCCCATGGTGTCGGCCCTGTCGGATGGGGAGAGCAAGGTGCGCTATTTTGCATGCGAGTCGCTCTATAACGTGGCGAAGGTCAGCCGTGGGCACCTTTTGCGGTGGTTCAATGACATCTTTGACGGGCTGGCGAGAGTCACTTCGGACTCGGTGAAGACGGTGAAGGACGGGGCTGACTACCTCGACCGGCTTGTCAAGGACATTGTGGCGGAGCAGGCGGCTACCTGCCTCGACTGGTATGACAGCGAGGAGGACGAGGAGAGGGAGGGGCCCAGGCTGGCGTTTGGCTTGGATCGGTTTGTGCCCCTTCTGGCGGAGCGTATGCATACCTATAAGCCATCGACCAGGGTCTATCTGATCGAGTGGATCCGCGTGCTGGACTCGGTGCCTGGCTTGGATCTTATTACGTATCTGCCAGAGTTTCTCGATGGGCTGGTGAGGTTCCTCAGCGACCCCAACGACGACGTGCGCAATAAGACCCAGAGCCTTTTGGGCGAGCTCCTGGCCGAGATCAGGGAGTGCGTTGACATGCAGGGGCTCTCCGACGATGACATACCCTACGGGAGGGTGCGCTCGCTTACGGCGGGGGCCGAGGCGGGCACGTCGCCGGCGTCTCGGCGCCCGTCGCGAGCGCCCTCGGCTGCCGGCAGCATACCGACGTCGGCTCGGCTGGGCGCGCCTGCCACGGCGGCTGTTACCCAGCACCACCACCACTACCAGCAGCAGCAGCAGCAGCAGCAGCAGCGGCCGGGCAGCCGGCTCGGCTTGGCGCCGGAGGCTGTGAGCCGGTCGACGGTGTCGCTGATGACGTCGGCGCTGGCAGGGCAGGGGATGTCGGAGGAGCTGCGGATGGCGGCGCGCCGCAAGAGGATCAGGGCGGAGCGGCAGGCGCTCGTCAATGGCGGGCTGCTGGTGACGATTGACTTTGGGCGATGCGTTGATATCCTGGTGCCCCACCTCGAGTCCAATGACCAGGAGATCCAGGGGCTGGCTCTCGGCTGGATCTACCAGTTCACGTGGCTGTGCCCCGAGGTTATGGTTCGGTGTGTGCCGAGGCTTGTGAATGCGGTGCTGCCGTCGGTGTCGCACCCGCTGCCGGCGCTGAGGCATACGGCGGAGGACGTCAGCCACCGGCTCTATGACCTGGTCGCCGAGGCCGAGGGGCCCCGCCGACGACCCAGCCGGCCCTTGGGTGCCGCCGTCGCCGCCGCCGCCGCTGCTGCTGCTGCTGCTGCTGCTGCTGCTGGCCCGGGTAATTTGGCGGTGGCTAGTGACGATGACGTCAGCGAGACCGAGGCGATTGGGTGCGAGGCGGCGGCCATCGAGGAGCCGTTCAACTACGAGCAGGCGGCGACGGCCGTCATGGAGCTGTTTGCAAAGAACGTGCATGAGCCGACGAAGGTGGCTGGCATGCGGTGGCTGCTCCTTCTGCATGGCAAGGCGCCGTGGCGGATCCTGACGCCCGAGGACATGAGCTTCCCGGTGCTGCTCAAGATGCTGAGCGACGGGAGCGAGCAGGTGGTGAAGCTGGATCTGGAGCTGTTTGCGCAGATCTCGCTCTACTCCCAGGGCGAGTCTGCCGCTGGCGAGCCGCTCTATTTGCTGCGGTTCCTTGGCAGCCTCCTCCAGATGTTTGCTACCGACCGGGTGCTTTTGGAGACGCGTGCTGCGCTGATGGTGAGGCAGCTGTGCGTGGTTCTGGATCCCCATTTGGTATTTTGCTTGTTTGCGCGCCTGCTTACCATGCCGAGGTTCAGCGCCGAGAATGAATATGAGAGCAATGGCGATGACGACAACGACAACGACGACGACGACGACGACGACGATGACGATGACGATGACGATGACGATGACGATGATGACGATGACGGTGAGGCGGAGGATGGGTTGGCCGATCTGGAGTTCATCAGCGTTATGGTTCAGCATCTCAGCTGGATCCTCGTCACTGCTCCAGAGACCGAGGGCCTGCGCTTGTTGCTGCGTGAGTACAACGCCGGACTGGTGCTCAATGTGCCCGTGCTCTCGTCCATTCGCGACGCTGTTGCAAAGGACCCGTCGTCGTCCCTGGCGGGTCGGTCTCGGGGCGCGTCCTTGTCTCCGCCATCGGCCGAGACCGACGCCAGCCCGGCCGTGGTGGGCGATTCGCCATTGCAGCGGCCTACGAAGCTGGCAAAGGCGCCCATTGCTCCCGCTGTCAGGCCGTCGGGGCGAGTGCCTCCTGCTTCCAGCAGCAGTGCTGTGTCGCGCAGCAGTCGCAATAGCGCTGCTGACGCTGCTGCTGACAAGCCACGACCGGGGAGATTGGCTCCTCCTCATCCGCCTCAGAGGCAGCAGCGTCGGCAGGCGGCAGAGTTGGCGGTGCTGGGGGTGCGCGGGCGCAGCATCCTGGCGACTGGCCTGCAGCGGGTGGAGCTCAGTGTGGAGCGGAGCCGGATGAGCCATGAGCTCTTTTCATCCCTGTTCCGGGCCTGGAGCCATAACCCAGCGGCCTGCTTGACGCTCTGCTTGTTGTCGCAGCACTACCTGGTGGGGTCTCAGCTGATCTCTGTGTTTGGCACGCTGACTCATGATCTGACTGTGAGCTTTCTCGTGCAGCTCGATAAGCTCGTGCAGCTTATCGAGTCCCCCGTGTTTACGTACCTCAGGCTACAGCTGCTCGACCCCGCGAGGTACCCGGAGCTTGTGCGTGCGCTCTATGGGCTCTTGATGATGCTGCCGCAGAGCTCCGCCTTTGCTATTTTGAGGAATCGGCTGAGTACTATTGCTATGCCTGGTGGCATGCAGTTCCTGTCGAGAGAGGCTTTGGGTCAGGCTGTGGGCGACCAGCAGCAGCAGCAGCAGCAGCAGCAGCAGCAGCAACAGCAACAGGTTCACTACCATTATCACCAGTGGGGCAGTAGTCAACCGACAGCGGATGCTGGTGAGAGTAGCTGTGCTGGGGCAGCGGCGGCTGGTCTGCTGAGTGGCGCGACGGGAGTGGCTGAGACGGAGATTGCTGAGCTACTGCGGCTGCTGGGTGTACTGGCTTTGCACCCGTCGCTGGCTCCTGCGGTGGCTGTGGGTGACTCGAATGGCGGTGGCCGGCCTGTGCCTAGTGCTGCGGGCATCTTGCAGCTGGTGGCTGAATTCCAGCAGACAGACTCCTCCAATGTTACTAGTGGTGAGGATGGGGGTCGGGCTTTGGCGGCTGAGGATGTGGCAGCGGCGGCTGACGCAGCGAGGTTTGTTGAGGAATACCGCTTGGTGCGTCGCAAGTATGCGCGGGCTCTGGCAGCACACCACTCGGTCACGCTAAAGTAAGTCACGCTTCTCATGACGAAAAAAAGGGAAGAGGGGGATTTTCTTTTAAAGGCTGTCACTTTTTTTTGTATTCTTTATTCTTTGATTTCTTTTATTTAAGAAATGTCTTGTATTGCTTTTGCTTTTCTCTTGCTGGCGGTTGCTGTTGCTGACGGGTACCAGCATTATTTCCATAAGAGCGATGCCTTGTCTCTGTGGGTTGGGGACCAGAGTCAGTTTGCACGGTCTCGTATCTTGGCTAATATCGCGCCGATTGCTGGTGACCCCTCTGCAATGGCTGGTGCTGTGTGTGCATCGCCCTCGCGCTCTAGACCTGACTACTACTATGCGTGGACGCGCGATTCTGCCCTAGTGATGGGTGAGATTTTGAGCTGGCTGGAGCACGGTGGCGGTAATAATTCGACTGATAGGAGAAGATGGGAAATCGCACTTGATAGCTATGTGGGGTTTACGCGACACGTGCAAGCACTGGAGAGGAGCAGGTTTGGGTTGGGCGAGGCTAAATTCCACATGAATGGTACTGCGTTTACTGGCAGTTGGTGCAATGCGCAGACGGATGGGCCTGCTATCCGCGCGCTGACATTGATTCGCTTGGCTGAGCGACGTGTGGGTCTGTGGAGGACTATTAAGACCGACCTCGACTATATAGAGGGTGTGTGGTGGCAGAATACTAATTGCGATATTTGGGAGGAATCTCGCGGTCTTCACTTTTATACGTTAATGGCACAACATCGCGCTTTGCTCATGGGCGCCGACCTGGCTCGACGGGTGGGTGATGATTTGGTGGCGAGCGAGAGGTATTTGAGGGCGGCTGATGAGATTGGCACTTTGCTTTCGAGATTTAACCGCTCTTTTGTCGTGGCTACTATTGAGTGGTCTGGCGGCTTGGGGAGTAAAGTTAGTAACCTCGATACGCAGGTGCTTCTCGCCTCTTTGCATTTTACTGAGGCTGGTGATAGGTATTCGGTAGAATCCTCGGAGATTATCTCTACTGTGCTGGCCATTTTGCGACGGTTCGAGTCTATGTACAACATCAACCGGGTTTCCTTCACTGATATCTACGGGGTTAGTGTTCCTATGGGCGTGGCTGTTGGCAGGTATCCCGAGGACGTGTACAATGGTGTGGGTACTTTGCGCGGTAATCCATGGTCACTTGTTACGTCGGCGCTGGCTGAATATCACTATCGCTTGGCGCTTGCTTTTTTTGCTGATCCGGGGTCATTGGTTGTTGTTAGTTCCGAGCTTATTGCCTTGCTAAAGTGGACTGCGCCCTATTTACGCGATAGTGATGCAGGGATTTTGGGGTTGCTTCAGCGGCAAAATGCAATGTCTGTGCGTAGTTTGCAGTCGTATTTGTTGGCTGTTGGCGATTTGTATATGGCCCGTGCTGCATGCCATACTGCTCGGGACCACACAATGAACGAGCAATGGAATAGGGATACGGGGTTCGGTCAAGGCGCCATTCACTTGACGTGGAGCTACGCCGCGCACACTGCAGCAGCTCGCGCACGCGGGCAATTAGTATCGGCAATGAATAGTCTTCTGGAGGGATCTTTGAACCATAATAGCCAGGAGCCATGACTCGGTTCAGCTCAGCCCTATTGAATAATATCTATTGATATTTTGACTTTGTCAGTTAACATACGGTTATGAGGGGGTCGGCGGCTGGACGTGGATCAAATTTCTCTGGGACCATAGCGGGTAGAGCAGCAACCATACGCAACAGGAACATTTTGAATAAGGAAAATTTCCCCTTATGCCCCGTCATCCTATCCACCAACAAGGCGAATCTCGGGTGACGTAAATTGCCGGGTCCGTTGATTCGTACGAGTTCTATGCGAACCGAGCAGCTGTAATACTCTACTACTTCGGTTTCGCGCCATCTGTTCAGCGATGGAGAGTATTGTGCGAATAGTACCGCTGTTGCATACTTTACGGGTACTGTTGTTGTTATTTCTGGCAAGTCGCCCGTCGCTTGCGCCTGTGGCGATGGAGGCGATAGGTGGCCCATTGCGGCTTCGGACAGATGTGGATGTACAATGGTCAATGTGCTGTGTTGCTGGTGATCGCCCCTCTGTCTACTCGATGCTCTGGTGCGTAACTGCGTTAATCGTCTCCGAGAAGCATTGCCACCTCCTTGGACACTATTATCCAGGGGGCTTTGGTCGATTGCAGACGCCTTGGAGGAGGTGAATATGCCTTGGAAAATCGACAAAAGGTTGCTCGCCTGTGGCTGATTGACAGAAGAATCAATAGCAGCCACCGAGTTGGCATGGGGGGCAGGCGGGGGATCATAGGCGGACGATACCATGGCGGCAATGGTTTTCAGAGGGAATACACTGGTGTCCAGGGCCTTTTGCATAGGCATGCGCTGGGTCTCGACAAACGTGTGTGTGATTTCGTGCGATTTAAGCAGCGATGACACTAGTCCTAGCACCTCTTCGGCGGGCAGGCTGGAGAGCTCGCTGGGTAGTGTAATGCGATCGTGGATTTCCTCCAATGTTCCTATACACCGGATCCTCGGCTCGTTCACATGGAGTGGCTGACTCGCCACGCCAACAGGGTCGCGGACACGACTAGACCTCAGGCGCTTGCGACTCGCTGTTTGCTGGCCGGTGCTGAGCGGCTGCATATAGGCGGGCTGTACGACAGAGTCGGCTATATCGGCTATTCGCGACTGCTGCTTTGAGTAAGGGGGTGTTGTAGCTGCGCTGGCATTAGCCACGCCACTCCCGCCGACAAGACTACCGGTCATAGAGACCAAGTGGCTGATTTGCAAAGTCAACCGGTCAATCAATGTCTGGCTCTTTGTCGGCTCGGCCAAGTCGCGCAGGCCGCCGCTATATCCGTACGCGCTAGCTGCCAGTTGCGACGAGCTAGACAGTGTAGTGGACAGGCCGCTGGATTCTGTTGCCGGCAGCTCCAAGTAGTACCGACGCATGCTAATTTGCTGCAGGACTAGGGCGTAAACCGAGATAACGGGCGAGTTGGGTACTTCGATAAGCGTGCTCTGCGAATTGAGCTCCAATAGGGCGCTCGGCCACTGATGCGCGGCAGCGCCCTGATGCGCACCCGAAGAAGAGGAAGCGTGCAGGGGTGTCATCGATTTGCTTGATGTTTTGCGGCCTGCCGACATTGCGGCCTCCAATAGGCGCATTACTTCGTCTAGGCTGCGGTCCAGACATGTGGCTACCTCGCGCGCAATAACGCGGTTAATAGTGGGGCCCGGCAGTAGTAGTGTACGGCGGTCGTGAATGGCGTCGGTAAGGGCAAATGGGTGACGAGCACAGCAAGTGCCGGGAGCTGGCACTACTCCAGCAGCGGCGCTGGGTAAGGGCTCGCACGATGCAGCAGCAAACGACAGGCTGCCCCTGAGGCCATGGCTGTTGCAGCCGCTGTTGACAAGCCATTCGTGCTGCAATACGCCTTGCATAGTGATGCGACGCTTGGAGCTGGGCTCGAGCATCTTGACCAAGAGATCCTGCAGAGCGCGACTCATAGTCGGACGAAGGGCAAAGTCGCCAGCCATTATTTTGTCAAAGTTCCTGATCTGCGCTGGGTCCTCAAACGGAAACTGACCCGTCATCATGACGTAGAGCAGCACTCCTAGCGACCATACGTCGATTTCGGGACCCACGTATGCGTCGCCACGCAGGATCTCTGGCGCTGTGTAGGGCAGGCTGCCGCAGAATGTCTCCATTAGCGATGTGCCGTCAAAGAAATTTGCCAACCCAAAGTCGATTATCTTTACTCGCCCGTCGAATACCGACGCTACACGGTAGTCGACCAGCGGCGGCGTACACACGCCGGTGCCCGACGCCTCGTTGCCTCGCTTTCCCAATATAGTGGCGCTGGCACTGCGGTGCAAATTGGCTAGTGACCTCTGACTACCAGCCCCCGCCCCCGCCCCCGCCCCCGCCGCCATCGTGGCTGATGCGCCTCGGCCAAGCAAGGGCCACGCGTCTTGGCTCTCGTCAGCATAGTCAATAAGCACGTTCTCCAGCTTGATGTCGCGATGGATGACCGAGTACTGGTGGCAGAAGCGGATGGTCTCGACAACAGGCTTGAACACAGCGCGTGCTTCTCTCTCGCTCAGCCCACTCGATCCAACCCGCTCGGCAAGGGTGACGCCATTGACATAGGCGTAAAACAAGTAAAAGTGCGTGTCAGTAACCCGAAAATCATGCAACGGCACGATATGCGGGTGCAGCTGGCCGAGGATAGCAGCTAAATTGGCCTCGCGCACCACTCGGCGATCAAGGGTCTTGGCCTTTCTGTACTCGGCGTGTCCTCGGCGATGCTTGTGTGGCGGGTAGCGCTTGATGATCTTGACGGCAAATTGCTCAGCTGTCAGCGCTGACCGCATTAGCTTGACTTTGCCGTAGCTGCCCTGCCCCAGAGTGCGAATGACCTCAAACTCTCCTAGTGGCGTGTTTAGTAGAAACTGCCGAGACCGCGAGCTCTTCAATGATACTGCTATAGGCGCATACCCGAGCCCTATATTGCTATCCGCTGGCGCCGAGCTAGGTGGCTGTCCGTGGTGTGTAGGCGACCGCTTGAGCCGAGCTGCATGAGCTGTGGCGGTAGATGGTGGTGGCTGACGAGTGGAAATATTGAGTGTACCAGCTCTGCGAACATGAGGCGTAGCCAATGGCGGCTGATGTGGCTCTAGTTGCAAGGTGGTAGTAGCAGTAGTGAGTTCAGCCGCCGAATTGCGAGCATTAGCGATCGCGTTGTTGGTATTGCCAGGCTGAGCGACAGGGCACACTTTGTTGTTGGTGTCGTCAGGCTGGGCAGATTCGATGACGCTGATCCCGCCAAGCATGTCAGTGCTGGGACGATGCTTCAGGAGCTTGATTTTATGGCGATTGGACGAGATGACCGTTGTAGCACGGCGCAAGCCACCCATGATCCGCTGCTTAGTTCCATCCAAGTCGACTTTGGGAGCGAGTAGAGGAGTCAGGGTAGTAACAGGAAAGGGCGTGAGTGGGCGATCAGCAAACGTGTCAATAAGCGCGCCAACTGCAGCAACATCCAGGAGCGGCTGGAACATGAGGCTGCGACGGCGCTGGGGATTATCCATTACTCCCGATGACGACCACCTGCGCGAAATAGGCACACCAAGAGATGCCAGCGCTTTATCCGCCACTGGTAGCGGTTGCACTGGAAGCAGCTCACCATTCAGACGCACAGCTGCTGCCGCTACCGGAGCCGGTCCCGCTAAGCACGCCTCGTCATCATAATCGTCGCTCTCTATGACATTGCCTGGAATAAGCACTTTTGCCTTGTCGCCCGAGACTACATCATGGGCCTTTTCTGTAGCAGAGGCTTCGTTGGCGCTGTCGGGCCACTGAAGATCCCCGCCAAACGACGCCAGTGGTGAGGGGAGCTTTGGCAGCGGCAAATTAAACGTGTCAACGGGCAATGGCAGCGACTCGCCCTTTGACTTTTTGACGGGCAGCTCGGGTGCCTGGGGAGCTGCATCGGGTCGGCGTACGTGAGCGTGGATCAGGTGCCGAAGTGACTTGCGCTTGGCTTGCGACTGGATACGAGGCGGCGGAGTATGAAAAGCCTTGTTGTCAATATCAGAAGACGGCCGATTGAGCATCGACAGGCTGATGCTAAACTCTAGTCGCGTGCTTAGCCCATCACCTGCAAACAACAGTGCAGCATCGCCGTCACTAGCCGCAGCATTATTGGCGTATTTTTCAGTCATCACAAAAGTTTATAGCTTTATGCGGATGGCACAAACAAATAAGGACTATTAAAGCAATGCGATCAGAGGGATTAGGAGCAGAAAGAACGTTCTCTCTCCCAACCTTGCCATCCCATGTTGGTCTGAACGGCAGGGCACGCGAGCATTTGTGTGTAGCGGCAAAAGAAAAAGTGTGTGTGGGGAGGGAATGCCCGCACCCACTAGAAATATAAAACATTCCAAGCGTAAGAGCGGGGGTAGAGAAATAGACAAATATTGGAGTTGGCAGTAATTTGTGGAGACAATCTCTATTCTTTTTTTTTTTTTGATCTCTAACCTCGCTCCCCGCAATCTATTACACTCGATCCGAAATGAAATGCATGGTTTCGAGACTTGATGCTGATCATGTAAGGAGTGTCCATGACAAGCCAATAGAGCGCAATAGTCTTACATTGGAGTGTATTGAAGATGCTTAGCGAGATTCCCATCCATCAAGTAGCAAGCGATTCAGGCGAGGCGCATCCTGTCTAAACTCGGGCTCATCAATCCTCTTCCTCATTGCGTTCATGAAGTATGCACGCAGTTTTCTGGGAAGGGCTGCGTAGTCAAAGTTGGGACATGCCAGCGCCAACATCAGCACAATGGTAGCTAGCCACTCAAAGTCTTTAGAGTATCTGCTGATATCCCAGCAACGAAATCTCACACCCATCGGCGCGTACTTTGAGCGAATGTGTTCCAAAAGTGTGTCCATTTAAACGCTGTCGGGCACTGGTCCAAGGCTGGGCTCCATAGTGTACAGGTCTGACAGAAGCGGAGGTGACCGGATCAAGGAAATGACCTGCCATGGAGAGTAGGGGGCCAAAGTTGGCAGCTCCAGGACCTGGATGTACGCATAGTTGCCAGAAAATGTGTGCAAGTAATCTGGGCCCTTTAACGATCCCCATTGCGAGTATTGCTACACTGTCGCCCCCGGCCCAATGTTGTTCATTATTGGAGATACCCCGGAAAGCGATTCCGGCCCAGAGTCATTTGTGTACCAAAATTTGACCACTTGCAGCCTTGGATGGCCACCGGAAATGAAGACCCTGAACTTGCGAAGCATAGCAATAGTCCGGCTGTCCAATCGCATGGCTATCACCTCGAGTGTAGCCGCTGAAGGATAGGAAATGGTGCAGCGCCATAAGATACCGGTCGTTCCAATCCAGATGAATCGTATATTTCGTGGATACCTAGCTTGCGTAGGCGCGGATAAGATACGTGGTTGTCATCAATGTCCATGACTAGGCCCTGTAGGTTAATAGAATGTTCGCACAGAATAGCCAGGGACTGTAGTGTCGCCGTGCTATTCCGGGCAAGCTGTATATACTGATAGGAGTTGTTCACGCTCGACCCAGAAATGTAGCTGACGTGTGTTAGGTGGCGTATCAAATCCATTTGCAGCTCTACGTGGTCCACACACTCGAAAATGCGGTCATGGTCAGCGCGAAATGAAATCTGATAGAGCTGGGTGGCCAGGCCATTGCTAAATTGATCGAGTACACAGGGCTCGCCACGGAGTATTGGCTGCACACCATACTCGATAGCCATGATGAGCGCCATCAGCTTGATGCGTTTGACTAGGGCATCGATGCTTGCTTCAACCTGCGGGGTATCGTACTTAAAAGTCACTTGTCCACCATTAGCCGTGCATTTTTTCACTAGCGGATGCTCGACAAGAATCAGCGTGAGCTTGCGAGCTAGCGGAAAAGCACAGCCATCGTAAGGAGCACTAGACAACGCAACAGGCGCCTTGCCAGTGAGCGCGCCTAGCTCATACAGAAATACGGTCAAATCCTTTGCCCCGCGGTGCGTAGGGTGGCCGAGATAGTTGCGACGGCGGTAGTCAACATTGGTTCGCGGATTCGCTAAGTAGTACTTGTCAAGCTCATCAAATGGCAAGCTGGAGAGGCTAAGCTCAGAGTCGTAGCAAAAACGCGGGTAAGCAACGGCCCTAGCAGTGCCCGGTACTTGTGCGATTTGGGAAGGACGCCATCGAACACTATGCGACCTTTGCCAGTGACGTGATTGACAATTAGCTCTATAATGTGAGATGGGAGAAGCTGTAAGGGCAAAAAGGTAGGCAGTTTATGCTGAATTGCCAAAGAAAGAAGGAGAGTGGAAGAATGGTTACTTTAGCTCTGAGATTGTTTATTTTTTCAGTGCCTCTTGATCATTCATCAGTGATTGGCTAAAAATCAACAAACAAACAAACAAACAACTATTCTTCATGAAAACAAGCTTGAGGCGCGATCACACTTTGCTTCTCCATCCCACTAATTCATTTTGCTTTTGTAATAAATCATTTGTGTCATGCCTGGCATTTCCTGTTAGCTAATGACTGACTAAGCGGCAGGCAAAACCTGAAAGGGGGCTGATATATAGTGCTCTAGCGAAAGCGAGGTGCAGGGTGTGGCAGTGGCCGATGTAAGCAGTCTAATATTGCCAAGTAGTCGGGCTCGTTATCTGGCGTCACAACTCCATGGCGAACCAAAAAGTCGACCACACACGCAGCGCAGTTGGGCTTGAACTGACCCAGCCTTAGTCGCTCAGCCGTCTCATCCAGCGTTAGATGCAAAAACGACTCTACCTCGCCATCCGTTGGCACTGGCACAAAGTCGCTAGGAAGCTCCAAATCAAAGACAAACTGTGTCTCCGGCTGCAGGCCCATTTCTGTGCGAGTGAAGTACTGAATGGTGCCAGCAAACCGACCATGCCGAGCCAGCTCTGGCGGAATGCCAGCCTCCTCGCCACACTCCTTGACCATGCACTCCCAAGCACCCATGCCATCGCCAATGCCGCCAGCAGCAATCTGGTCGAGGTACCCAGGCCATGTATGCTTGCTTAACGAGCGTCGCCCAACCCACATCCGGAGTTCGCCAGTAGCCGAGCGCGTAAAGCCGTTAATGTGTACGCCGTAAGTGCGAATACCAAAGTTGCTGGAAGCTGCCCGCTCTATCATCACTGCGACGCCAGCCGAGCCGTCGTATACGGGGTACAGCTCGTCTCGCCACTTTGAGAGCGACGCCCACGTCTTTTCGCTACGCATTTGTGCAAGCAATTCAGCAATGGCAGCACTGCGAGTAGCACAGTCACTAAGCTTGTCGCTGAAGGATAGAGTGCGCTGCCTGTCGTCGAATTTAAATATAGGACATGGTTGCTCCTTTAATACGGCCCTCAGTGCTGTAGCGTCGTTTGCTGACATGTGTCCAACAATACTGCCATTGACGAGAAACGTATACAGGCCCTCACACTTAACTAGAAACTCGATTTCAGGCACACAGTTGCATTTCGAGACGATTTCTAAAAGAGTAGACATGGTATTTAGTGATTTGAAAAAGATAAGAAATTGGTTGGTAAAAAGAGGGGCTGCACAAAGATAAGAGTAATGGCTTGATTAAACTACTGTGGTTCTCAGCACTTGTAGCGCCAAAAATAGGCGGCGTCACATGATCTTCGATCTATTGCAGGACAAGTGCAATGATGGCAGTGGATGTGTATTACACTTGCCAGCGGATGTTTAGAGATACACCAACCTCAAGATATATATTTATAGAAGCTATCAATATTCCTTATTATGCTTTTGCTGCTGAGAAGAGAGAAAAGTGCATTTTATTGCCAACTGGAGCAGCACACTCTCTCTGTTGGATAGTACTATGTGGGTTTAGAATAGACCCTATATATAATTATCCTAAATATACGAGTTAAAATAACTAAAGAGATCTCGCACCACTAATGCCCCGTAGCGCCATATTTAAACAGCGCTGCCATAGTCGCTTGTAGCCATAATCGCAAGATTATGATCATGGACTCGTAATCGCGATCTGGCCGACTATACTCGCTGCTATCCAACAACAACCTACATGATATATTTTTCCTAGTAAAAAACAATCCTTTCCTTGGTGCCAAAAGAAAAATCCTTTAGAGTTAAAAAGTGTGAGCATTCGCATGTCTTTATAAAGAGTAAAATTTTTTTTTAAAAAAAAGCCCTTTTAGATACA
>JANBSU010000118.1:0-40923 GCA_027578835.1 Coemansia sp. RSA 2050 | reverse complement strand
CTTCATAAATGAGCTAAAATAACTGAAGAGATTTCACACCACTAGTGCCTCGTAGCGCCATATTTAAACAGCGCTGCTATCCAACATAGGCTGTAGTATGGCTCTATGTAGCGTCTCTTTTATTTAGTTTGGAGCCAAGGTTTTAATGCTTTTATAACAATAATTAGAAGCTAGTTGGATTTGTTCCTAGATTTAGTTCCTTCCTGTAGTGCACTGCATACAGATTAAAGTATGCCTCTACAATCATAGCCATGCTATCTGGCTCTGAGGTCGCCACTTGTTTAACATGTGGCATTATGCTGAGTTGCTCTTTATTGAGCATACCAACTTCGCTACCAGCGTACACAACATAGGTGTACTTGGGGTTCTTATAGACAATATTAAAATCTGCCTCTGTTAAAGTGACATCTACAAATGCGGCATCTAAACCTGCTGACACAAATACCATGCACCTTCTTAATTCCGAGCTCATCACAAATCCACTAAGCGCACTGATAGAATTGTACACTGGTACTTGAGCTACTAGTTGTGGCATAATATGCCCAAGGCCCTTGAGGTTGGCAAAAAAGTGGACAAAAATAATATGAGTTGGCATGTAGATGGAGAAAAAGTGAGCGCGCTCATTCCTCCTTTTTATAGCACAGTACGGACCTAGAAAAATGGCAGGGCCACTTCTTATTGCGATCGAGATACAGCATGAATAGGTGGGGGGTAACAGAGCGTTGATTTTGAAGCCTCTGTAGTATGGCTTAGCCTTCACAGCCTGCTTATTACAATTGAATCTGGTTATTGGCTCATAGACTGGTTGTCAGCCACAAAGCCTCTATCTCCTTCAATGGAGACAAGGAATGCAACTAAAGCAACAAGGAAGGGAGGCAGGTCTCTATGGCTTTAAAGTAACAGTGGTTGGGCAAAGGCTTCTTTCTTTATTGCGCTCAATCATGCCCCTCCGCCTCCAAAGATTTCATTCTTTTTCTTGCTTCGGGATATTTGCGCATTTATTTTCGATGGCAGTTGGGAAAGCCAATGTTCTGTGAATGTGCTCCTCGTCAAAGGATTCTTCTCCAAAGCAAAGGCTAGCGAATTGGCTCATGGCACAGGGGCTTGCCATCAAGCGAGAACACAGCGCTCCAGCTTGTACTAGCAAGCGATGAAAGAGCAACCCTCATCCGTTTTTGCATGTGGCGCCGGGCCCAAAGGGCAAGAGTCTACCCGGCGAAATATAGCGTCGCAGAGGCGGAGGCGCCTTGTGCGCTTTGATGCTCTGCGAAGAAAGGGAAATGTGGCAAAAAACCTGTACTGTAACTCTGCAGCAGGGTGGGGGGATTGCTGCTCCGCATGAGTGAGAGCAAGGGACTGTGAACTTCCCCAATGATAAGCTAAAGTGGCAATCAGCAGGAGGAGGGGCCGGCTCGCATGCATTGTGAAGCCGAAAAGACGAATGAGCCACGCAGGAGCCGGACGGGCTTTTTCCCATCATTGTGCTTGTGTGGTGCGACTTTTGCACTCTACACGATAAGTGTGCAGGCTGGCAAGGCTGCTAATATAAGAGCTAGAGACGGGCTCTGCCTTGTATATTTTTTTTATCTATTAGGAGCATTTTTTGCCTTTTACACTTGTTTTTTGTGCGACAATCTTGCTTGTCTTCTCTGCTGAGCTGACAGTTGAATTTTCTCCTTCACCAATCAGGCAAGTGTTGTGGTCTACCTAGTCCCTGTTTGTACCCTGATTTTTTGTGCGGTCCAAGTTTTTATCAGTGAGAAGCTCGTTGCTCATTTGCTGTTGCCCTATCTCCGTGCTGCGGTTGAGTTGGCTTTAAGGGACGTGCGACATTATCTTCAAGGGTGCTGCTTCTTTTCCTTCCCTTTCGTCTCTTCAACTTTCTTTTGCAGTTTCTTTTACGATCTCCTATTGTGCCATTCTTGAACAGGCTCTGCGAACTCCGTACAAAGGCACAACACGCTTTTTCATTCGCGTTTATTGCGGCAGTGCTGGACAATAGCGCCAACCTTCCTTGGCTTCAATTGTGCTACGTAGCTAGAAATGGTGCGCACAGCTTTGGCTTCCATTGCGGCTATTGTCGTGGCAGGGGCTAGCTTGGCTTCAGGCTTGTTGACCGGGTCGGGAGTCATCACTTACCACGACTACCAGTCTCTCCCTCCAGAGCTCGTAGTCAACAACCCGCCTTCGTGCGGTATGCCTTATGCACATTTGGATGTGACTCGAATCACGGCTGTGCAGGCGATGAATAAGGCGACGGACTGTGGGCAGTGTATCAAGGTGTCGAACGCCAACAATCCGTCAAAGTTCGTCTATGTGCTGGCTGTCGATACAGGTGGGCGTGGCCTAGATCTCAGCAAGCCGTCGTTTGGACAGCTGTTTAACATCGATGATGGTGTTGGACCGGCCCAGTGGGAGCCCGTCAGTAGTTCTAACTGCGTTGGGATCTGGAAGGACGCTCCTTCTCCACCCCCCGTTGTGCAGCCACCTCCACCTCCACCTTCACTGCCGCCATCCCCAGTTGTTCAACCTCCACCGGTTGTTCAGCCACCTCCATCCCCGCCTCCACCGCCTCCAGCTGTCAAACCACCACCTATCGTGCTGCCTCCGCCTGCCCACCCTACTACGGTCTCGACGCCGCCGGTGCGGCCACCAACCCCCACACCACCCTCGCCGCCTGCCGCTGTCCCACCACCTCCGCCTCCTCTACCCCCACTGCCACCAGTCACCCCAGGCTCTACATCAAGGTCGTCGACATTGTCTACCACGCCGCTGACTTTGCGCTCACGCACCAGCTCCAACGAGGGAGAGCTGCCTCCATTGTCATCTGACGAGTCATCTGCCGCCTCTCAGGGCAGTAGCACCAGTTCAGGGTCTGATGGGCAATACCCCGGCGGCATCGGCCACAATGGCGAGTCATCGGACTCGAGCAGCCAGGGCAGTAGCGACGTAAATACCTCCGAAGAATCCAGCTCCGAGCAGTCGTCAAAGTCCAACTCAGCCGTTGGACGGTTCTTCTCGTCCGGCATCCTGGCTGCGACTGCTCTTGCGGCTGCTGGGCTTTTGCTAGCGTAGTTCCCTACTTTTCCTTACGCTACTAGGGCGTGCTGTTGCTGCTGTATATACGACAACTAATTGATATGTGGGAGGACATGTCACCTCTGCTAAATCAGGCCTTTCCCTTTTGCATAGCGATCGACGCCTTTGCATGCTCTCGAGGGAAAAGAGCGGTCCCTGCTGGTAGCCTTTTCCCTACAAAGCGTAAATTCGGTTGAAAGAGAGATCCGCGAAAAAAGTAAACAAACTCAATTGGCCAGCTATTTACATTTCTCTCGTTCGACTTTTCTCTCTTCACATTTGCTCTTCTACTAGACGTCTACACTCAATCTAGCTGTTCATTTGTCTTTTTCTCCTGTCTTCTTTTTAAATCGCAATCTAAAAGTTTGCATCCTTGTGTTATACTTGTTTCGTTCGCCTTTTTTTCTCTCTCTCTCTTTGCCACTAATTCGAGAATGGTTTTTACAAAGCCCGTACGCAAGAAGCGCAATTTCAAAAGCCTGACGCTGGCCGTCCCCGAAAACGCAACGCCCGCGGCTCCCGGCGGCGGTGCTGCCACAGCCCCCGGCACCGGTGCGGCTCCACTAGCCTCGGCAAGCCACCACGGCGTGCCTCTGAGCCTGGGTAATGGTATTTCTGCGGATCCCGTCTGTCCGTTAGAGCTTGGTGTTGAACTGCGACTGGATCTGCGCGAGGAGGACCTGGCAATTGGCCCGCCCATGGGCGAGGGCGCTGGCGGAACGGTGGTCAAGGCAACACATCGGCCGACGCAGACACCCATGGCGCTAAAGTTCATCCGCGCTGACTACAGTATCCGCCAGCAGATTTTGAAGGAGCTCCAGATCCTGCACGAGTGCAACTCGCCTTATATTGTGTCGTTCTATGGCGCGTACCCCAAGGATAATGGCGTCCAAGTGTGTCTCGAGTTCATGGACCTTGGCTCGTTTGACCGTATTTACCGTAAAAACGGGCCCATCCCTGTGCCTGTTATTGGCCGTGTTACGTACTCTGTTCTGCAGGGCCTCAAGTACCTATACGAGGACCTGCGTGTTATGCACCGCGATATCAAGCCCTCCAATATCCTGCTCAACTCGCTTGGCTTTATCAAGATCTGCGATTTTGGTATTTCCAAGGAAATGGTCAGCTCCATTGCCAATACCTTTGTTGGCACTGCCTCGTACATGTCGCCGGAGCGAATGACTGGCGGTAGCTACACGGTCAAGTCTGATATCTGGTCGCTTGGATTGACACTCATGGAGCTCGCTTTGGGCAGGTACCCGTTGAAGGGCGAGGGCGAATCCATGTCTATCTTTGAAATGCTTAGCTATATCAATACCGAGACGTTGCCTATGCTGTCGCAGGAGATCTTCCCTCCTGGACTCTGCGATCTCGTCGCAAAGTGCCTTATCAAGGACCCGTCTCTGCGCCCCAACCTCAAGGATCTTCTTGTCCATCCGTACAACCGCGAGTGTGCCGTGGCTAAAGTCAACATTGAGCAGTGGGCTTCCTCTATCGAGCTCCCTGACTTTTAACCTCTACTTTTCTTCAAAAAACTTGATTTTTTTTGGCAATATCACATTTGGTGTATACATTTTGCTCTTGTTTTAACTATTGCGTCTCAATTGACGGCTATTTGGAGGCTGTTTAGCTTCTACAGATCACACTGGTACATCCTCCGGCAGCACGGCTTTGCTAGTCTAGGTCATATGCTCACGGGGTGTAATACAGAGCCACGAACGCTTCTGCCCACTCCTTATAAAAACATCAACTCTCCCTATCCCCTTTGTTTGTTTGTTGCACTTGCCTTTCATAATTATCCATATGTTGTACATTACTACTATTACTTTGACATTCGCTGCACTAGCTCTGGTGCACTTTAGCGAGTCACTGTACACTTGTATCAAGCTATTGCAAGGTAAAGTGTCTCTGACGACGCCTCGCTTGCCAGAGACTCCATTGGCGCCGCTTGTTCGCAAATGGTATGCTCCTCACCGCGCCCAGGAGCTGCTGGACGCAAAGAATAGGCTAACTCGAGCAATTGGAGACATGGCCTTCTCTGCTGGACCAAAGCAAAGCGCTGGCGGTGAATGCATTGACTCTCCTATAGTCGGCGCGGAAACAGTGACTAGGCTTATACCCCTAGCTCTAGCCGGCACACGCTTCTTGGCCTCGCCCAGGACCAATGTCATAATTGAGTCTTCAGCTCCGCCTACATTGGATTATTATTATTGCTCAAGCAATGTCTCCATCTTGACATACTCGCCTAGGGCAGCCTCGAATGCCAGTGTGTGATTGGCTGCGCTGCAGGCACTATTGAGCGTATTCGCTACACAGACATTCTTGGTGCGCCAGCTTTTTAACCCTGGCAGCGGCTGTGGCTTCCCGATAATATCCTTTGCCGTCTGCTTTACTGTCAGCATGACCTGCGTTCTTATCGCGTATGCGCATCAGGTTTACGCTGTGAATGGCAAGTTCTCCAAGGTATTTGTTGGTACCTTGCTAGCTATTATTATCGACGTTATCCCTCTTGTCATGCTTGTCGCCTGCGTTCAAGTAGGACTCGCCGCTGATCAGCAGCATTATGCATGTCTGGCTGATTTTGAGCTTACAATCGAGTGGTCCCAATACTTGCCACTTTTTTTATCTGCTGTGGTGTTGCTTGTGTGCGTCACCATGGCATATTCATTCCTTCGTGCTGCCTACATGCTTTGCCTTGACTCAAAATGCTTTCTTCCTCGCGAGATAACTCTGGTCATGATTCACTACCGCGGGATTGGCCTTTTGTTTGTTGGCAATGTGGTGGGTGCTCTTGTCAGTGCCACTATTATTGTGCTTGTGGCTGCCGATTACTGTGACATGGGACTTTGCTGGTTGGCTCAGTGGGCGATCATGTCGCGTTTGCTGACTACTAGTTTGTGGTATCATGCTAATGTTGATTCGGTGGCGCATAAGCACGAGTTTTGGAAGTCGTCCGCGTTTTTTAAAGGGTACTTGGGCAATCGCAAAGATAGCAAGGAAATGCGTGCTGAGCACTTGGTTTAGCGACCGATTCATTTGAAGATGACAGCGTGCACATAAAGCGTCAAGTATCTCTACTACTACTGCTAGCTCTTTTTTAAAATACAAAACCAAGAGCAGTGTGCCATTAAGAAGCATGAGCTTTTCGAGCCTTTGTCCAGTAGCTCTTAAAGAGCTCTTTGCATGTTTGCTATTTGTGCAAGCCAAAAAAACCGCTCTAAAGCAACAAAGAGGAGGCTATTTTCAAAGGCTGGAAAGCAAAAACAAAAAATTGCTACTGCGTCAAAACATGCATACACTTCTTTAGTGGAGGAATATTTGTCTTTCTTTCTTGCTCAATTTGTACTTATTATTAATTTACCAACCTTTGGTCACTATGCCCGACCTTGTCTCTCTAGCTCAAAAGCTACCTGCCGACATTGAATATCTTATTATACAGTATGTGGTAGAAGAGAATCGTATGCCATTTACCGAGCCTTTGGTAAAAATAGAGAGAATCAAAGAGCTGCTATTTGTAAGTTCTTCCTGGAGACAGGCAGCCTTCGATTATCTATGGCGCACGCTTCAAATTACCATAAACAATGAGCAGAATACCGTGTCAGTCAGGTGCCCTCGGTCAGTTAATAAGCACAAGTTGCCCGAAAACGCAGCGTTTTTTGTTAGAAAGCTAATAGTTAGTGTCGATATATTGGCTATTGTCAACGGCGTAGCACATACACTATTGTCTGAATTCATGTTGGGCACATTGGCTCTACCTATAGCTTGCAAGCTATCCATATGGGTTAATAAAAGACATGATGTAAGCAGCTGTCCATTGGATAGTGGGGTTCAAAACATTCTAGAGTTTGCTCGGTTAATTAATTCCCTCGCCCCGGAAGCTACAGAATCCGAGCTACTTATTACTCAAGGCCCGTATGCAAACGGGGTTAATGATAATGCATTAGCTCTATTTGCTAGGTCACTAAACTTCAAGCCTCAAGGCAAGAACCCGGAATTGGCAACATCTGGAGTCAAACGGTCTCTAGCTATTGATTGTGCTCCTCAGCTTTCTTTGCTAAAGATAAATTGCCAAAATCCTTGCGCTCTACTTAAGAATCTGGTTCATAAATGCGTCAATACAATCATAAATTTGGAAACTACTCTAGTTGTTGCCAGCTCTCTACTCTATGACGTAAACGGCAATGCAATAACCTATCCTTATTTAAGGCACTTGAAGTTGTCTACATCTGGGAATTATTTTTCAGAGCTAAGAGAATATTTTCCAAACATTGCACCATTCCCTGTGCTCCAGAGCTTATGCATACCAGGCTCTTATCCTTTTGCTGATGATGTGGTGTTCCGAGGTAATAGTAGTACCCTAGAGTACTTGCATATTTATGTAGACGTAGATACGGTGGCCATTCTAAGCCAGAGTCGGGTGTTTGACAATAGACATAAATGCTTGCGGCATGTGGTCGTTTCCAAAGACGCATTCTTATCTGACTTTTCTGGTATTCCCAAATCCAACATGACAAACTTTCTGGGTAATATGGCGAGTACTTCTTGCGTTGTAAAATTTACCAACGCAATACCAATTGACTGCCTAATAGCTGCAGCAAAACAAAGGCGGGGGCTAGAGCATATTCACCTTCTCGATGTGCGTCGGAATCAGTTGTCTCTTTCAGAGTTGCTAGATTTGCTAAAGGCGCTTCCGGGTCTTCAGAAGATAGCATGTGGCATAGCATGCTTGGGCTCTAGCCTAGACGCTGTTGACAAAGAAGCGTTGCCCGGATATGTAGCCTCTAGGTTTAAAAGTGTGGGAAAGAGTCTGCATACCTGGCAGATAGCAGCGCTAAACAGCACTAGTAATAGAGAAACAGTGGTGCACGGTTTGCTTCTGGCCCTCGCATGTCCAAATCTGCGCAGATTCGAGCAGTTAAAGAATAGTGTTCCTGACTACCACAGTATAATCGCCAGTGAGCTGCTTAGCGGCCCATTTAGCAAGTATGCTCCGCAGCTCAACCGCCTTCTTGGGGGCGCCTTTTAGCAGGTTGGAATCTGTGTTGTAAATAAAGAGGCTTCTCAATGTTTCAACCCTGTATAATAAATGGCGGCTAAAAGTTCTAATGGCCTAGTCGGTTTAAACGTTGGCAGTGTCGCGATAAAGCTTTTTAAAGTGAGAATCGGCGTGACTAGGTGCCGAGTCATTGACCAGGCAGCGACTCTGTAGGTGAGCGTGGACTTTCTATCACCGGCGCTTCTGCGTGCTCCTTACAGGCATTCACACAGCTTTGCACAATCCCACAGACGTGTAGCAGCTTTTGCAGCGCTCGTGTTGAATCTGCAACCGGAAAGAGCTCGACTGCTGTTCCCGTATGAGAAATGCTCGTAACAGTTGCAGTGCTCTCGGCTTGCTCATCACCATGAGGCAAGGTAGGGGCTTCAACTATTGCCGCCGCTGCGGTAGCTGATGCGGTCTTTTGGTTTGTTAGACCGCGCGTATCCACGACCAGCTTGGAAGGAGATCTATCGCCGCCTAGTAATGTGTTTGTGCTGCTCGAGACGCTGACCTGTCGAGGTGCTGGCGGATATGTTGTTGTTGGCGATGCTGGATAGGTATCGGCAGAATGCTGGTGCTTACCAGAGGCAATGGCTGCTTGGATAGCAGAGCTAGATGAGCTCACAAATGCGCACAACGCGGCAAGCTCGCGCTCTCTGTCTATAATTAGCAAACTGGCTTTGTCGCCTGGTTGTCGATCGGCTGCCTCTGGGTCAGCGACACCTACGCCTTCTTTCGGGCTGCCAACCGCGTCGTCGTTGGCAATGTCATCAATGAATCGCTTGAGCTTCGGTGTGCACCGCTGGACAAAGTTATTCATCGGCTGCATATACGGCTCTTTCAGCACAAAATCGGTGAGGTTGGCCGTGCACTGAATCCCCTTGGCCATCAAGGTCAGCACGCGGAGAGAAGAGGCGCATGGGTGTCGCCCAACCAAGCCAAACGATTTTGGCGCCAGCATCGCTGGACACAGCAGGCGCAAGAAAATAAAGCCGCTGATACACGAGTAGCGCACTTGCTCAAAGGCGCCGTGTTCGGAGTAGAAGGCCGATGCTGCTCGTCGTATTCCGAAAAATGCCTGGCGCATTATTAGTGGGCAGCAGCTCACTCCACTCTCGATCCCCTCCCAAAGCGCCTCCAGGAGATGTGCCAGCGTTTGCCAGTGCTCTTCAATACACTCGCCTGGCTGCAGCCTCGCTGGGTCGACTTCGCATTTGTAGTTGTTGTTGACGACGTCACGCACTATATCGCCAATCATGTGGTCAACGAACGAGAGGCCAGTCACTTTCATTAGGGCGTCGACTGCGCGTGTTGCTATCGAGGCGCCGCGAAATACCAAGGCTGGGTCATGTATGGTTTGTACTTCCAGCTCGTGCCGGACTATCTCGACAATCCAAGAGATGGCGCTGTTATTGCTGAGAGCAATTTTTGTCATTGTTTCCACGAGCCAGTCAGTCGACTTTGGTGCAATGGCTACTAGGTCAGCGACCAGCGTCGGGTGTTCCTCAAACAGTAATGCTATGAGGTTCGCGTAAAAGGGGGGCGACAAGATGACGAGCTCTTCATACCACAGCTGCATATGCACATCTCCGGATCTAAACGGCATCGACGGGGGCGCTGCAACATCTATGGCACCGTATTGCAGGTCAGCTCTGCCCTGCTCAAAAGGGATGGGCGAAGTTCCCTTGCGCGGCTTCGTTCGTCCTGGAGATTTACACGTCTCAGTGCGCTTGGCAGCTGTGCGTCGCGGGGCCGGAGCAACATTGGCAGCCAAGGGCAAGTATGTGCCGAGATGTCGGTCGCTCGTTGGGATATCGCCATAGAGAAGCGGGAACCAGCCATCGTAGGTGCTTCCCCGGCAAAGGCTGGATACGGGGACTTGGCTGTACCCTAGCAAGCTGAGGGGCGTTCTGTCCTCACTGTCCATAGTGCAGACCAAGATGCAGATGCTGTGGTGGATAGGCGGCAAATTGCCAAAGTAAAACGACGACGAGCCCAAGCGCGCCTGGCTGGGATCCGGAACTACGCTCAATTGGGCCAGTGGGTGGCCATTAACAACGAGCATGGCAGCGGCATTGCATGGTTGAGATAGGCCGTGTATCTCGCAAATGTTCACCCACAGGCAGCGCTCTACGCGCGAAGTAAGTGGCACGGGAAACATGAAGCCCAGCGGTTGCGGAATCGGGTCCGAATAGGGCTTCTCGGCGTACATGCGGAGCCACGCAATCCAGCTGTTGCGCTTGCCGGCTTGCATGGCAGCAAAATAAACCACCGGTGGCGTGCTTGTGCAAGAGTGGCTGCTGCTTGTCGGCAGCACGCTGCCATCCGTCGCCTGGCTGCTGTGGCTGCCTACTGAGTCGCTTGCACTTTGGTAGCCCAAGCTAGCAGCATAGCTCAGGCTCTTACTCCGCTGGCGTGCCCGAATAGCGCTAGCCCTTTCTAACGGCTGCTTGCGACCATCAACAATAACGCTCTGACAGTTGTTGCTACGCTTGCCACTGCGTACAACAGCCGGCGGCTGGCTACGGAGGGTGTTGCCGGTGGATTGTGGAGAGCAGGGCCACTTGTGTACGGTTGCCGAATGTCGCGGTGCAGAGCTCATGTCGATATGAAATCCAAACGAGTTTCCAAACAGCGACTCATCGTCGGGTTGTATGTCGTAAGCCAACAATCCACACACTTCGATCTCGGCTATTTCGGCTACCAGGGCACCGTCAACATCGTACAAAAGCAAGCTGACATAACCCGCGCACTCGGAGAGCACAGCAATATGTGGCTGCCACTCGGCGCCAGGGGCAAGCGCATGAGGAACAAGCCTGCGAGCACTACAATTCTTGTGTACGCGAACGTATAGTACGCCAGTAGTCAGTATGCGCACATCAAGGTCGGAGGACAAGCGCTGCGGCATTATTTTAGCAAAATTTAGAGTCTGGGACGAGGAAAGATGAGAAGAAAAGCCGGTCAACCCCTTCTGCCCGTTTTCGACGCAGGGTCTGTCACAGATAGCAGCTAGTAGTAGAATTGATGGCTGAATTGACTGGAGGATGAGCGCTTGGACTAGCAGAGGGGGCTTGTGCGATTGTGGCAAAAACGGCACAGTGGCAGTTTTGGAAGAGTTCTCATCACCGAGGTGCCACTGTTTTGGATGGCGCTGCCTCTGCCAGGAGCAACAGGCGCTTTTGTCAGCACCATGCACGCCTCCCTGGCCGCATGTTGCGCCATTGGGGACCACTAGGGTTGGCCTGCTGTCAGTGAGCAAGGGGAACGGTCCGTATTCTTGTGACCATCGTCGCAGCTCTAAAAGCCACGCCTCGGTTTCAGCCCCAGGGGCGGCCTGGAGAGAAACAAGCACCACCCCCAAGCCAATGTCGTATATTTCAATCACCGCCTGGCTGCAGCTAGGCGTGCTACCGAGGCGGCACCCGCAGGCCCAGAGGCTGATGAGGAGTGCAGGCGGCGAGCCATCCCTGGGTGCTCGGGTTAGCACGCCGGAATCAGTGATCGCACAGTAGGCCGTTTCCCAAGCGGCGTGTTCCAAGCGCCTGTCGATAAACCTCAAATAGCCTGCCTTAGTCAAGCGAATGGACTGGGAAGAAGGACTGCCCTGGCGGGAAGAGGTGGCGTAAAAGGCCCTTCGCAGGATGGACAATCGCGGCGCAAGCACTCTATGAGTCGCAATCGCCTAAGTGGTTGTTCAGGAAGAAGGGCAAACACAAAAAGCACAAAATAACCAGCTTGCGGGCCCAGTCGTTTAGCGCTAAATGGGCAGCGGCGGTTGAACCAAGAAAAACCTTCGTTGGTGAGCAAAACACTTCCGCTTTAGGAACACTTTCTTTCCACGTCCCTTGTAGCTGGGTTGTGCGAGTGGTCGCAAAAGGGTACTCACCTTTTGGATCCTCTCGAGCGTGTTCTTCGCCTTCATTAGACTAAAGCCAAGAGGGAATCCGGCGTGGTTAGAGTTGGAAAAAAGGACCCTAATATCTACAAACCAAGAGAAGAAGAAAGATGCAAATGATAGCTTAGTGTACAGCAGCGACGTTGCAAAAGCGTATGCTAGGATGCCCAGAAGTAATGCGCCGATCGCATTGTCAGCTACTGCCGAACGCCTGCGCATGCGTGAGCAGAGCCTCCCGTGAAGCACACTATTGGCACCCGCATAGAAAACGTGGTCTGTTTCTCCAAAGAGTTGCTGGTCTACGATAGGCGAAGCTGTTTCTGGCTGGAGGGAAGCCGCACTACCGGACAATGACGTTTTTCCGACAATTGAATCTTTTCGCCTTGCGCATCTATCTAATGCAGGTTCGGGATTGATTAGATTTAATGTTGTGAGATAGAAAAGAGCCCAGAGGCTGAGTATAGAATTTAATATAACAAGTACTCGGCACAGGCCATTCTGGACCCGGGTCAGGAGGGGGAAAGAGGCAGCCACAACGCGAATAGGGGGGATACTTATCGATGAAGGCCCTTTTGGCCTGACCTAGTGCATGCTATCAAGCGGCAATCGCTGCTCCCAGGGGCATTATTCTAGAGCAGCAGGCACTGCCCAAAAAGGCAAAGACAAAAAGAGAGGGACTAAACCTTAACGCTCAAGCTTTGGCTGCCGGCGATAAACCTGCTAGGAACGCATTCAGGCACTGCCTAGGTCATGCCACCCATGTTTGCTTATGCCGAGGCTGGCACTAAGCCAAGCGTCCCTCTTTTTACTTCCCTTCTTGAGCCTCTTTCTGTCTCTTTTACAAAATCTAGCGCACGCACACTCGATACCAGACATTTGCCTCATTCTTTGCCCCTTTTCCGTTTATATGCCATCAGCCAGCCAACCAGACCTTGCCGAATTAGTCTGTGCGCGAATTCAGACACACAAACGTATTCTAGACAACTATTCGGAGAGCGCGCTCCCTCCTGCTCTATGACTCTGCCTTCGCCGCAGCAGTTGACAGATGAAGTGCGATCTAAGTGTACTTGCGGCCAAGCTCGGGCCGCCGATTGCCACTTGCGTGCATCTGGCGTCATCATTGTCGATCAGCTAGGCAGAATCGAGTTCGCCGACCATGAGGCCATTGACGTGCTGCGAGGGCCGGCCGAAGAGTGGAATGAAGATGGCGGCACGCCTTTATCGCTGAGAGACGACTCATACTCTGGCCAATTGAGCGATTACTGGCGTTTCATCGAGTGCTTTACTGTCAGCGACAAGATGGCCGACGGTAAAGACAGTGAAGCCAGCCACCACTACCTAGTCGTTGAGCGTACGGAAGACAAGGTGGTGAACTGGATTCAATTGTGCGTGCACTACTCGCCCGCCGAGGATGGCAGAGAGCTGTATGTGTGGAGCGTGCGCGACATTTCAGGCTCCGCCCGCTGCCTCGAAATGTCGCGGCTAGCCACCTCCGACGATTACACGTTGTCCCTCGAGGACGACGGATTTCCGCACACGCCATTGCTTACACAAGCGCCTACCGACTGCCACCCGACACAGTCCCGCGCTCGCGACGAGCTGGCCGAGCTTTTGGAGGCGGCAGCTGCATCCGAGTGCTTTGCTGTGCT
This sequence comes from Coemansia sp. RSA 2050, assembly GCA_027578835.1. NCBI lineage: Eukaryota > Fungi > Kickxellomycota > Kickxellomycetes > Kickxellales > Kickxellaceae > Coemansia > Coemansia sp. RSA 2050. The sequence goes on along the minus strand of JANBSU010000118.1, from coordinate 27,266 downwards.
CCATTTGACCGGGTTTGGCGCTGTGGACTCTGTGTTTCCTCGTCGCTTGCTGGGCTGGGGCGAGGCTGACCTCTTGGATCGCTCGTTTATTGGGCTTCTGAATCCCGATGACAGGATATTCTTTTGCAGGGCGCTGAGGCGCTGCCACCACGACGGCATCCCCCAGCGCCTGATACTCAAAGTCGCCTCGGCCCTAGCGGGGGATACCAAAGATGCACACTTGCCTGAGGCGCATATCTACGCCGATTGCGATGTCACGGTCCTCATGCCCGAGGCCATGCAGCAACCCGTGCTAGTTGTTCGAGCAAATGACCCAGCAATGCCCAAGCAATTGTCCCTCTGCATGTTGCGGGCAGCAGCTACTGCCGCAACAACCATGCGCCGTCGCCAAGTTGTGCACAGAGTGAGGTTTGATGGGGCTATGCTCCCGCCCACTGCTGCCTCTGCTGCCGGCATATTGCTGGCAAATGCAAACAGTGTGCCGCCTCATTTGCCTCCACCATCCCCAAGTCCTTCGGCCACTTTTACTGAGGGCTCTTTGCCAGACATTGCATCTCCGACAGCTGCTGGCCACGTGCTGGCTGGCAAGGGGCGTGTCGGTGTTCCGGAAAAGACGGCGTGGACGCCTGGTCTGGCCCAAGCCGAGAGAATGACTTCCTCTTCCACGCCACTAGGATCAGCGGGCGAGATGGATACTCTGAGTATGGCGTCTACGTGCACCAATGCCTCAATAGATGATGCTCCAATGACGACGGACCTGGCGAAGAGGGCTGGTACGACGCTATCTATCCATATGGGCGATATATTTGCCTTTTCTCCCAGCAAGCCCCCATCATTGGCAGCTGCCTCGACGCTCTGCGAGCACAGCCCTGGTGCCGTCGACAGCACGTTCGCATCCATCTTTGAGCGGGTGAGCATAGGCGCCTACCGGCCATCCTTTTGACTTGTACTCCACATAACCTGTAATTCTCTTTTTTTTGCACATACATTTAATCCCCATTTTCAAAGAACAAAGGCTCTTCGTGGCTATGCTGAGTTTAAGAGTGGTGGTCGCGGCGCTTCTTGTGCTTCTGTGAGCAGTCTCTGCAGAACCACTGGCCCTTTGGCGGCGCCCTAAGGTCGACGCATCCCAGATGGAACCACTCGACCTCGCAGTTCTCGTCGTCGCAGGCCACCATCTCGCCATACGACACCTGGCGACAGTAGCAGTAGCGAGGCTCATTGGGGTCGATGGGCATTTCAGCAAAGTCGGGCATAGGTGCAGCAGCCTTGGCATTGTTGCGAGATTTGGACCCGCCGTCATGCCCATTCCCCCCGTTCTTTGACCCGCTGCCGCCAGAAACAGCAGCCGCAATAGCTGCCGAAGTAGCCGCCGCCATTCCCGAAGACATTTCTGCCGACCCGCCACTGCGCCCACCGCCCTGCCCACGACGACCACTGGGCGTCCCCATTTTACCATTGGAGCCTGGTGGAAGGGGGCTAGCATCCTTATGGCCCCTCTTTTTCCTGCCACTGCCGTCGTCGCGTCGCGCACGCTCCTCAACAGACGCGTCACCCATTGAGTTGGAGGAGGCGGGGCCCCAGGAGTGCAAGATGCGCGAGGGGAATCCAAACTGCTTCTCCTCAAACTTGCGCAAATCGTCATCCAGCTTCCTAATGTGCTTATCGACCGAGTCGTAGGTCTGAGTGGCGAGTGCGACCTTCTCCTCGCTGTGTTTGAGAACGGTCGAGAATAGCTGGACAAAGTTCTTCATATACTCTACGTGCCTTGGATCATCTTTTGTGGGCGGGCTTTCGACAAATTCCTCGGTCGCTTGCTTCATTTGCTCTTGAATGTCCTGGGAGAGCGCGTCTAGCTCGCGCATTAGCGTGAACTGCCGCTGGAGCTCGGCGGGCAATGCCTCCAATGCTAAACAGGGCGAAGCGCGTTTTTAGTTTGGTCGGCTTCGTGCTTCTCACTCCTTTTTGAGGGGGTTACTTACTGTCTAGGTACTCTTCCAAGTCTATCATTGTCACAGGTCAAGCGTGCAAAAAAAAGAGTAAAAAGTAGGTAAAATTGAAGCTTTTCGGAGAGGCAGGGTGGACCTTGTGCTACGCAATGCTCTTGACGCTCTCTCTGTTCTCATGTCTTGATCCTGATCACACAGATTGATTGGCCATGCTATCTGTGGTTTTTTAAGTGTCTTGAAGCGTTTTCGCTTGCGTTTTGAATTTTAAAGCTATTTTTTTATTTTTATTTTAGAAAATCAGCGCTTGCTTTCCAATCTTTTCTCATGTTTGCCGCCGTATATTCCGCCGCCCGCTGCCAGCTTGGGGCGGCTCGGCGAGCAGCCCTACAGTTCCGTGGTATGGCCAGCGCAGCAAGCAGCAAGCAGCCCAAGCTGGAGCGGTCCCGCGCACCAAAGACACTGACCATGTACAAAAAGCCCTTTACCCAACGCAAGCAATTTCTGTTCAGCGAATATGAAGGCCAGTTTACCACCAGCCCCGCCGTATTAGTAATTCAGCACCACAATCTCAGCGGAGCGGAGCAGCTAGAGTACCGTCGCGATCTAAAGCTGAGCGCGCAAGGGGCGCGTCTCATGATAGTGCGCTCGAAAATGGTTAAGGCCGTTTTGCGCAATACCCGGTTTACCAACTTGGGTAGTTTGTTTACGGGGCCCACGGCCATTGTGTACTGGAGGGAATCCGAGGCTGGCGCGAAGGATTTCGATTCAATGCTGGCGGTAAAGCAGGCTATGGATCTGGCAAATAAGCAGAAGAAGGTTATTCTGATGGGTGCCAAGTATGGCGAGACGCTGCTGAACCCCGATATGATGAAGGGCTTTGTTAATTTGCCCCATATCGACCAGCTGCGTGCTCAGGTCTTGGGCGTTGTTCAGTCGCCGGCCCAACAGCTGTCCTCCGTGCTCCAGCGTATCCCCCAGAGGCTTGTGGGCGTGCTGCAGCAAAAGGTCGCCGCCGAGGGCGAAGGAAAGCCCGAAGAGCAGCAATAGATCCAAAATTTTCTTCCATTAATGCTACTTTTGGAAAATAGTCTATACAAAAAAGCACAGCTACTTGCTCGCATTGACGGCAGCTATCATGCCGTCGATGTCGCGAGTGATCTTGACCGATTCTTGCGCAGTGAGGCCATGCCCAGCGCCCTCGTAGACCTTGAAGATAACGTGCTCACGACCCAGTTTATCAGCCAAGTACACAGAGTTGCTGGTGCGCACCAGGTGGTCCTCGTCGCCAGTAACAATTAGAATCTGCTTGTCTGGCAACAAGCGGCCCAGAAACTCCAGTCTAGCAGGCGCAATGTAATGGCGGAACACGGCGCCAATCTGACCCACAAACGTCCAAAGAGACATGGGGCGCGAGTACCGAGACTTTCTAATCGCGTTCCTTGTGCAGTACTCCATCATATTCTTGCACCCAGAGCTTTCGGGAGCCGGCGACTGCAGGTACTCTTGCGTGTATATTGTGCCGCAGATGCCCTCGAAGCGCTTTACAGGGTCGCTGGTAAAGTTGGAGGTGACTGTGTCCATGATTCCGCGCATGGGCGGTATGGTCAGGCCGGCGTTGGTCACGGCCAGCGTCAGCGTCTTGACCATGGTCGTGTACAGGCTGGCAAACTCTAGTGCAACCATTCCGCCCATGCTCGCACCGACAACGTTGGCCTTCTTCCACCCGATGGCCGTCATTAATCGCTTAAGGTCTGTGGCCATCACTGAGCTCGTAAACGACATCAAGCCATTACCCGTGCCTGAAAACCCGGTCCCACGGTTATCGTACACTAGGCACTGGTACCGCTTAAGTTTGAGGAACTCGCTGACGTTGGGCTCCCACATCTGGCGATCAGCGCCCATGCCTAGTGTCTTGTAAAATACGCTGGTGTAGATGTTGCTTAGATCCGCTGAACCTTTTTGGTACGGCAGGTTTAGTGTGCTGCTTACCGTTGATAAAGACCACTAGCTCGGTGCCCGTGCCATAGAGCTCGTAGTAGATCTCTAGCGATGTGGCTGTCTCGCCTTCGCCGTCACTAATAACTACGTGTCCGCGCTTAGTCAGCTGCTCCCAGATAGGGCTGTCGCCAGCCTCGCCAGGCATGGTTGTGTCGATAGAAGTCAAGTTCATTATGAATGTGTAGTTGTGGAAATTGGAAGCCGGGAAAATACGAAAGAGAGGTGTGAGGGAACGTGAGAGGCGCATGCTCTTGGCGCCCAATTCACTACCACGTGGAGGATGGACTGAGCTGAATAATCGAGCCGAGAAATCGAGCTGCCTTATTGCTAGAGGTAAACGTGAGCGCGGTTCCATCGCCTTTCCTTTTCAATTTGTGTACTTTTTTTCCTTCTATTTATCTCTTTTTTTACTCACTCCAAAATGAGCGGCCCGCAACAGACACCTACACGCTACCCGCCGAATCAGCAGTACGCCCCGCGTCCCGGGATGCCCGGACACATGCCAATGGGCATGCCCACGCCACAGCAGCGACCCGGCATGATGCAGTACCGCCCAGGCATGCAAATGACTCCCCAGCAGCAACAGCAGCTTTACATGTCGGCGAATCGTGGCTTGCCTGTCGGGAACATGACTCCGCAGATGCAAGCTCAGTACACCCAGCAGCTCCAGCAGCAGTATTTGCACCAGCAGCAGATGAACGGGCAGATGCGGCCCACCATGGGCGGCATACCAGCCACCGGGCCCGGAATGCGGCCTGGTGCGCCTCAGCAACAGCAGTTTATGTATGGCGGTAACCCGGGAATGGTGGCTGCTGGTGCCGCCATGCTCGGACAGCAACCGCACCCGGCGCTGATTCAGCCGCCTACGCCTACTCAGGCCGGACGCAAGCGTAAGGGCAAATCAGCTAATGATACGACACCGGGGATGGCCGACGATGGAGCTGGGTCAGGCGATGAGCTGGACGACCTGCAGCCCTATAGCATATCGCTCACTCGCTACCAGAATAACCACAACCTGATGGCCGAAGTTTTTGTAGCGCTACCTACGAGCATGACTAACTCACCTAAGCACTTTTACGAGGACCTGGACGAGAGCATGATTGCTGGCCAGCTGGACAAGCTTAATGCGTCTATTAAGGAGTGCGGGGAGGAGCATGAGGGCCGTATGCGGGATATTAAGAAGAACAGGGATGGGTTTGCTGAGATGATTGGGACTCTTGTTAATGCCAACTATGAGGACGTGGATAAAATCAAAAAGGACCTGGAGACTCGGTTTGCTATGGAGTTTGTTAATAACCCTTACCTCACCGTTGAACGCGTTGCGATCGATCAAATCCAGCCAGTGGAGAACGCGGTCTATAAGCAGCTCTGATGCTGCGTTTTCTACTTTTTAGTTATTTAATATTTATTGCCATGAAAAGCTATTGCTCAGACGGGGTTAGCTATTCTAGCAATCACACTAGTGTTGTGCTCATTGAGTCTGTTGGATAGTACTATGTGGGTTTAGAATAAGCCCTATATATAATTATCCTAAATATACGAGTTAAAATAACTAAAGAGATCTCGCACCCTAATGTCCCGTAGCGCCATATCTAAACAGCGCCGCCATAGTCGCTTGTAATCATAATCGCAAGATTATGATCATGGTCTTGTAATCGCGATCTGGCCGACTATACTCGCTGCTATCCAACACCTGCGTTCTCCATGGAAGAAGCTGGCTGGCATTTTCCTTGCTCAATTGGTACACCTGTGAGAGCAATGTATCTGACCCCAAATGGAGACACTTTAAATGGGTTTTTTTAGCTTGCTCCTCCTCTTTCTAGAACAAAGTTCAATTAGTGGATGATAAATGTAATCTAGTATAAGCAAATCATTTGAAGGTGCTGGCATATCTAAGCGCTAACATACTTTTCTAATCTGTATGTAGTAGACAAGACTTTAGCTACTTGAAATGGAGCAAGATAGGTATCTATTCTTTTCAGCAAACTTTTGATAAACACTAAAGCCAAAAAGGCTGGCTGCTAGAACTTATTTGCTTTCTAGCAAACTGTTAGGTATGGCTGTATTAGTGCTGTTGGCTGTGTTTATTTTATGCCTATAGATCATTATCTGAGTTGCATCCCTGATTATCAGTTGCCAATATCCAGGCACGTATTTTTTCAAGCTCTTTAGTGATGTCAGAGGCAATACCTTCTGCTTCTTCGGAATCAATATCAATTATTTCATAACCGTGTTTGTTTTCAGAGTTAGTTTCTTCAGAGTTTGTGTAGAAAGCAAACAGGCAGGTTTGCCGATTGCTGACAAAGTCATAAAGCTCAGTAGATATTTTAATAGAAGGAGCCTCACCAACATACCTGCACGCGACAAACACCGTACACTGCTTATAATCACCTTCTATAACGCTTTTCCTAATTTTGTCATAACTATTGGTACTCAATAGTTCGCTCATTGCTGGTGCTTGAGGCTCGATATTATCCATTTTTAATAAGGGCAGAGAGTGGAAATAAGAGTAAAAGTATGGTGAAGAAACAAAAAAGGAAAGGCGTCCGACTCGCGTTTTATAGGAAAGAAAGAAACAATAGAGATGCAAAGGTGATCTTGGTGCAAACTAGCAGAGGAGCCGCACAAACAGATGCTTCAAAAAGCAAGCCTCCACGCTTTCAGAGCACACTGCAGTCAAACCAATACATCTCATTTCCGTATCAAACAAGCGTGCCCTTTCATTGGCCCAAAGCTCTACTTGCTCTTCTTTGGTGGGCAAAAACAAAGTCTCACTTGTCTGTCTTTCTTTGGAAATCACTATGCACCGCAGCCAACAGTGGAACAATAAGGCTTGGCAGCACATTTGGACACGCGCTCTATAGTCTGAGAATTGTAAGTCTCTGTGCCCTCAAAAAAGCAGTTGGCAGCCAAAGCATCTTTCAAAGTAATGTCTGCTTTGCCTTCAATGGCATTGTGAATTTTATTCTTGGTTGCTACTCTGGGATGGTGGGAATCTGCCTCTGCCATGGCAAAGCATGTGTTGGATAGCAGCGAGTATAGTCGGCCAGATCGCGATTACGAGTCCATGATCATAATCTTGCGATTATGATTACAAGCGACTATGGCGGCGCTGTTTAAATATGGCGCTACGGGACATTAGGGTGCGAGATCTCTTTAGTTATTTTAACTCGTATATTTAGGATAATTATATATATAGGGCTTATTCTAAACCCACATAGTACTATCCAACAGCATGACACTAACACAAGCCAACAGCATTGTGAGTGTGACTGAGACAAACATTTCTTGGAGTAGCAACATCAAGGATTAATATCAGCAGTCAGCTCAATTGCCTGTTATATAAACTGCTGTTCTTCATATCCCATCTGGGATATAAGTCCACATTGGATCACGTGACTCCTCTTGTGTTGTGGATGTCATCACCTTGATGCATGCGATCCGAAGCCAACTCTTCTCTTTCTTTTTTGGTTCTACACTCTCACACTTATCCCTATATTTATTGTTTATTAAATATACTTGGGAAATGTGGGTCTGGGCATAGCCCACCACGAGTGAAGAGCAACAGCTGCAATGCACAAAAGTGGGCTAATAGATAAATACATATAGTGATTGCCATGTATTCTATTCCTCACATCATTTCTGTAAGGATTGGGTATCTTTATATCTAAAGAATAAAGGCACTGGGGGAAGGGACAATAGTGGCAAAGAGAATAATGTCTACTGACCCTAGACTGTTCATTAAAAGCTAAAAAGAAAGTTCATATCCCGCCAACTATATAGATAAAATGTAGAACATAACTTTCTTCTGCCTTCAGCCAAAATACTACCATTTTTGCAGGGTTGGGTAATGGCTAAATACCAGTCTTTTGTTGACTAGCTTTCCTTGTGACCAAGCTAATTGTTGGATAGCAGCGAGTATAGTCGGCCAGATCGCAATTACGAGTCCATGATCATAATCTTGCGATTATGATTACAAGTGACTATGGCGGCGCTGTTTAAATATGGCGCTAGGGGACATTAGTGGTGCGAGATCTCTTGAGTTATTTTAGCTCGCATATTTAGGATAATTATATACTTAGGGTTTATTCTAATCCCGCATAGTACTATCCAACACTAATTGTACTGCCTTAGCTGGATTAGAGGCAAGTATGATCTGATTATTTGGGTTTGGTTTTTAGTGATCACCAACTTTGAATTCACGACAGTTGTCTTTAAGACCTCGTAGGCATAATTAAGTCTAAATTGAATGATATCGACTATGTCATTTGGATCCTCGTAATAGGTAATACAGGTCATTGTAGCTATTTCGAGATCAAAATCATGAGCATCACCTTTCTCTCTGTAGGCAACATGGCTCACAATAAACCTTTCGTCAGCCAGAGAATCAATATCTTCAGAGCCGGTGTAGAGAGCAAAGAAGCAACCATTCTTTCCTTGGCACATCCACTGTTGATCCATCATCTCCAATTCGATCGGGGTAATATCATCGGTGCTCTCATGAACAACGAATACCACGCATAAACTGTATTGGTAGCGTGCAACAAGATCTTTAATATGGCGAAACTCGCTGAATGTGTAAAGAAATGCCATCTCCTTTAGATTGGTTCTCGTTCTTGTACTGTAATAAAGTGCTTAAAGGTAGGGGAGGCGAGAAAAATATCTAAAAAGTGTAAGCAGGGAAGAGAAATACAAAAGGCGGCCAGCCACCTCGCTCTTTTTTCATAACCCCCAAAGGAAGACTGGCTTGCTCCCGCTTTTTGCGAACTTGCAAGTCATGTCACCACTTGTGTTGAAAGGCGCCTCTAGGATTTTAAAGGAACACAAAGCGAAAAAAGCACAGCTTTTTTCTTTCTTTTTTAGTCCATTTCTCGTGCTTTTAGCCGGAGCCACTCCTACTCTATTCAATTGTTAATGGCGGCAATTGAAATCGTATTCTCATGAAAGAGAGGCATTGAGATGTGGCTTACCACATCAGCATTAGAGATCGTGGCTTGGATCCACAAGCTGTGAAGCAAGCAGCCCATACCAGTTTCCGAGTAGGTTAGAGTTTTATAGGTTCATTAATTATTGGCCGCCAATAGAGGCAAAATGAATTTACACTTTGCCTGTCTTCATTATCAGCCTATACTCGACCTCTACCAGCTTCTTGAATGCCAAATACAGCCATATCACCTGGGGTGATGCGAGGGGTGCTGGAGCAGCTACCATCTATGTCGGGCAAAATAGTCGATGACACGCGGCACGAAAAAGTTCTCTCTTATATGCGCCTCTTCCTCGAGTCACCGACATGCATTGAGCAGCTCTTGGGATGGGGGTTACTTGATATAGTTGATAACTGTCTTCGAGTCAACAGCGACTATCGGGTATCGTCAGTAGCCATCAGGTTCCTCGGCGACTGCCTAGCTGCTCCTGAGCAGGGTCGAGATGCATGGCTAGCCATTAACCATGGAGAGCAGAGTATCTTAAGCTGGGTAATCGGGAACGTGGATAGCCAGCATGCGTTGGTGCGCTTTGCCTGTCTGTACTTTATCAGGCAAGCAGCGACGATGGCTGACGAGCGCTTTGATGCGCTTGTGGAGTCTGTTGACTACCAGAGGTTTTTGTTGAGACGTCTGCTCGACTCTAGCTATTTTGTAGTGATTGAGGCGTGCGCACTGCTGGGGTCGATGTTCTACCGCAGTGGATCCATGGACCCTGTTCTGTGTGAGCTTGTGGAAAAGCTGGTTGGCAGGTCGTTCGATGCGCAATCAACGCCTCGCAAAATGGCGGTGCTGGCAACTGCGGTGACGCTGTTTGGTATTCGGGAGGAACCCGTGCGTGTTTATGCATTGGAACAGTATTCGCAAACTAGGCTACAGCTGTACTTGTTTGACGATGACCGGCTTATTCGCGATAAGGCATTGGACGTACTAGAACTGACACTGCGGTTTTCGAGTGATCGTGCGTGTTTGGCGCGTGTTGCTGAATCGCTTGGTTCCCGACTAACTGAGCACACTGCCAACCGCAAGGTATATGCTTTGGTGGCGCTGCGTGGTCTGGCAGCAATCGTCAAGGAAGTGCCAGCAAATTTGGCGCTTTGCTGCCCTGAGGCGTTGTCACAGTGCCTGGGCATTGTGCACTCGGCCCTCACTATTCTGCTGCATGCGCATGGTATTTGTCACCAAGCTCCAGAGCCGGCTTGTGCTGCTGAGGCATTGGCGGCTATTGAGACGGAGGTTCTTGATTTGATGGGTGGATCTGGCGCTATTGCCAATTCTGTTGCATGTGAGGCGGCGCGAGTTGTGCGTGAGTACTGCCGCACTAACTTTTGTCAGAACGTTTTCGCGGTACTGGAGCAGCTGTTGGAGAATAAGGCGGTGCAGCGCAATGCTCAGCAACTTCAGCTTGTCTTGGACGCTATTATCCACTTGCTGCGTCTGGCTAAGCAGGGTAGCTTCAGCCATCTGCTGGTACTGCCCGGGATTGTGGCTAATTTTGCTATCCAGGCGCCGGGACTAAAATTGCTCTTCGACTTGGTACTTGAAAGCGTTGGCGATCAGAGCGATGTGGATTCGGAGCAGTATAGGCAGTTTGTTCAGTTGCTGGCTCAGTCGGTGAAAGCGCGGCTGGCTGACGTCGAGTGGGAGGTTCGTGACACGGCGCTTGAGTTTGTCTCAGCTGCTGCTACTACCCTTGGATGGGCTAGGGCTCGGGGCCTTATTGCCAGTGGCGGCCTGCTTGGTGATGTTGTTAGCGCACTGGGCGATACGGAGGAGTATGTGCGGGCTTCGGGAGCCCAGGCGCTTGTGGCTGTCCTTGGTTCTGCCGACACCAGGTTTCGACAGCAGGTGGCCTGCCACAGTGGCCTCGGCAGTGAGCAGCTGGGGCTGCTGGTAAGCGATAGCGAAGCTTTTGTGAAACGCGCTGCCTTGGACCTTGTCTATGCACTGGGCCAGCATGCTGTCTGTGGGCGCGTGGAGGGCAGGGAGTGGCTGCACTGCTTGACGTACTCCAAGCTCTACCAGATGGGAGATGACCCCGATTTTGAGGTCCGTGTGCGCTGCGCTAGGATCTTGGCGCTGCTGGCTCGCTGGATGCATTTGATGGATATTGGGAGTGACGATAGAGCGTTCGTTGTGGAATTGCAGCCCGATGCCCTGTTGCTTGATATGTGCACGGACCCGTCGAGGTATGTCAGGAGAGTGTGTCTGGATGGGCTGTTGGGTATGAAGCGAGCTTATGAGGAGGCTGGCGGCATTGAAGCGGCTCTGAATGGCGAGGAGCGGAGCGGTAAGTGGCAGACAGTTGAGCGTGGCGGCGATGGAGAGTCGTTCTACGGCAAGCTCTGTGATATTGACTTTGCTCGGCTGGAGTCGACGCTGACGGCCGAGCACTTGTATCAGGAGGCGCTGGACACGCAGGTAGAAAAGGAGATGATGACGGAGACGCAGGATCCCAATATCGGCAACAATATCCTCGACTGCTACTGATCCATCGATTTAAAAAGGGTTTCCATGTTTCTCTTTTCTTTCCACATTTCTTTAATCTAGTAATTATTTATTTTTCGCATTTCATTCGTTGTTATCTCATGGCTGAGGACGCAATGCTGCTGCAAGTGTCGGCTTGTGCTGACGCTGCCCAACTCTCGGCATTGCTGGCACAGACTCCGCTCGACCCACTGACAATTGTCGCCAATGCGCCTGAATGCGTCAATGCTAATGAGCTAGCCGAGCTGCTGTCTGGTCTGGTGGGGTTGACCGGCAGCGACTCGTCCCAGCTGATGGAGGCTTGTATAGCGCGTGCCGAGTCTATTGACCGGTGGACGGGCCGTCTTGACTGGGCGGTGCGCTGGCTTGAACAAGTGCGGGCAATGGGCGTGTGTGGCGTAGAAACCAACTCCCTGTTGCTTGACCGCGCACTGCGTAACGCTAGGGTGCTTGAACTTATGCTTGTGCGTGGGCGGGAGGCTGGGCTATCGCTATCGGACGTCGATGGCATGTCACAGTCTGAATTTGTTGGCTGGGCTATGGAGCAATGCTGTACTTATGCGGAGCTATTATCCATGCCAAGTACGATTGCAGGCGGTGCGGAGGGCGATGCTGAGCTGCGGAGCGCTTGGAGCGCGTGGTGGGCACAGAACATGCTGGTTGCGCCTCAGGGATTGATGCCTGCGCTTGTTGGATCTCACCCTAGGAGCTTTGACTATTCGGTCGTGTTGGCTGCGGTCTACTCTGTCGGCGGCCCATGCAGCGATACGGCAGAGGCGAAGGAGGCGCTGGAGGCGCTTGCTTTGGTATTAAGCGTCACCTCGTCGAGCTCTGGCGTCGAATTGCCGCAACTGATCCATGAGATGCTGGTCACTTTGTCAGAGTCCGAGCTGCGCGATAGCCTGCATAATTTGTCTGATGCAGAGGTGTCGGTAGTGGTTGGCGTTGGGCTGGCGCAAGTCCGTGTGTGCGAGATCCTACGCTGCTTTGGCCTGGGGGTTGATATGCCCTCTGTGGTAGCGCGCCAAGGCAGTGCTGGCGACCAGCGCAAGCTTTTGTTGCGGCTGCTGGCGAGTGCTCAGCGGCACCAGGATGCGCGTTCTGAAGAGCTATCTCTCTGGGACTCGCTTTTACAGCTCCATGGTATGGGCCTGTTTAGCCACTTGTCGGTCGACGATGTGAAGCGGGAGTATCTGCGGTTGTTGCTTAGCGGTGAGCAGTTTGAGGAGGCCCAGATGCTAGTTGACGCTGAGCCACTGTTTGTTGATAATGCGGCTGTGCGCCAAACTGCGTGTGACGTTGCTCGCGAGCTGTTCGATAACTCGGAGATGTGCAGTATGGATAAGGGAGCGATGAAAGCGGCTAGGCTGTGCTTGGATCTGGTGCCAGGGCAGCATCAGCATGACGCTGATGTTAGGAGGGAGCGCGCTCTTATCGATGCTGCGCACTTGGTGTGGACGCTGGGAGCATCTGTTTTGCCCCTGTTCCAGGCGCAAAAGGCCAGAGGTACTGGTATGTATCCTATTGAAATTAGACTGGCTACTGACCCCTACGCACTTATTAAACGCGTGTTGGCTAGTTATCCGGGGGCGTATAAGAAGCAGCGCATCGTGCGCGAAATAGCTGGCAAGCTGCTGGAGATCTCTGCGCTGGCTGGTGCACCTGTGAAGGGCAGCGGCAGCCCTGAGATGGATCTCCATATGGCGAGGCGTGATCTTGGTGTACGCTCGGTTCCGGAGAGCTTTACTACTGCCCTTTTGCTCCAGTCGGCAGCGGGTGCTGGCGACTTTACTGAAGGCTATAATTTTGCCCGGCAGTTGATCAATGCCCGAGCGACGCTGAGTAAGGCATTGCGGAGCGTTGAAGCGCATCGGTCAGCGAGGATGCTAGCTGATGACAGTGCGAATGGAAGCCGGCCGGTCGATGTGCGTGCCATTGAAGCCATTTGGACTAGTAGCGCCAATCTGGCACGGGTTTGGAGTAAAGAGGCGGAAGTTAGTGCGGCAGCTGTTGAAAAACAGCTTGAAGTGGTGGCATTGGCGCTTAGTCTGTGTCCTACGAGCGATATTGCGGAGCTACTCAGGCTGTGGAACGCTATTCAATCAAGAGCCGTTTCTGATGGTGGTGACAGCACGCCATGGGCCTTGTCTACTGAGAGCTGCGATGACCCCATCACGTGTGTTCGCCAGGTCCTTGTAGGCATTCCAGAAAAGGCTGGTGAAGGCGATTCTGTTGTTCAGGATACTCTGGCGGCTAACCCCGAGACTATGCGCACGTTTGACCCGGCTATCATCAAGCGGTGCTTAAGACTTGCGGGTCGCCAACCGCCATCACTGAGCGCAGAGTCTGACCTACGGTGTAGCTTGTTGATGACCTGGCTTGAATTTGCGCTTACTACTGCAAAAGAGCCCTCTAGTGAGGCCGGTGTGGAGTTCCGACGCAAGGTTGAGTCTGATATCGTTCGGCAGTACCCGCAGGCGGCTTGCGGCTTGTTGGCTACCCGCGTGCTGCCACAGCTCGATAGCACCAACTATGAGGCCTTGGAGACATTTTACGCGTTCTATGCTAAATGCCTGGAGGCCAGCGGCAACACTAAGGGTATGGAGCAGGCTCTGGCGCGTGTGGGCGTTATTCGGCGCATTAAGCAGTCGGCTATGCTTATGGATCTGGACTTTGCTCGACTGGTGCGAACGGTGAGCGGGAGTAAGGCGGAGTGCCGGAAGGAGCTTGGTTATTTTCTCTCTGAAGCGACAGTCATTCCGCTGGTTGACCTGGCGCCCGATCTAGCCAAGCTTGAATTTATGCCTCAGATCGATGGTAGCGAGAATGGAGAAGTCACGGGCGGGTGGAGATTTGATGAGCTGGCTAGCAAGCTGTGTCTTTGGGCGCTGGAGGACATGCTGAGGTCGGGATCTAGCGATGGCAGCATGTCGCCGCCGGTATTCCAGAGTATGTTGGCTACGTGTCTTCCGGCTTTGTCAGAGGCTGCCGACTTGGCTGCACTTGTTGGCCTTGTTGCGTTTGACAGCGACATTGCCGAGTGCTTGGGATTGGAGTGCCGGCTGGAATCTACTGCATGGTGCCAGGATCGGCTTGCTCAGACCAACTCGATTGAGGCAGCACACGCTAAGAAGCTGAGAGCGGCTCGGGCGTACCTGAATTTCCTGTCCAATGTCGAGGCTCTTCGTGACCCGTTCACTTTTACCAAGTTCCCCGAACGCTGGGCGCGTTCCTTTGATATGGCCAACGGAGGATTTATGCTGAGCAGCGGCGACAGTGGCGCGGAAGTAGCTGCGCAGTGCTTTGCGGTCTTGGGAGACATGATTGCTGACGAGGTGGCGGCCTATTTTGTGTGCCAGGCGTACATGTGCACCAGGCAGCTTGTCTCGCAGTGGGATGGCACGCCCAATGCGGTTCCTGGGTTGGCGCAGGTGTATACCCGCACGCTGGGGCGCGTGGTTGACGAAATGGAGGGCGATGAGGTGCTGGCGAGACGTGTGGTCGCTGTGGCGGAGCCGCCGCTTGAGCTGTGCTCGTTTGACTATGGCGAAAGCGAGCTGGGTGAGGTTCTGGCGCAATTCAAGCATGACTTTGGAGCTGATATCTCAGACATCATCCATGGCCGGTGTTCTGAGATGTCGGAGATTGGCAGTTCGGCTAAGCTGGCGCTCTTGGATTTACTGACAAAGTACTGTGCGTCGGACCTGCACAAAGTGGCGTCTATGGCAGACAATATCTCGCAGCGCGCTGCCCTTGGAGGGAGGGCGGGGGATATCGGCGACTCGGACTATCTACAGTTTCGGCTCTTGGCTGATAAACTCTGGGGCCTTGGGTTGGACGACTCTGGTGGGCGCGAGTATGCCGGCTTGTGCAAGGCCTGGATGCAATTGCTCGAAAGAACTGAGGCGCAGATTGCGGCGGCCGATGGCCAGGTCGACGCTCTAGTGAAGTTGCTTGTCAAGTGGGCTGGCGGCGGATTGGGTAGTGAGCGCGCTGGTGAGTGCTGGGCGGCCTTGATTAAGTGGGCGGTTCGCAATAAACGGCCGGCGCGTGTGCTGGTCGCACTCATTGAGTATCCGGATCAGTTCACAAGAGCGATTGGGGACCTGGTGTTTGATGACATGCTGGGTGAGGTGCAAGGAGCTCCGACTATGGCTGCCTCTCTGGCTGTGCTTGGATTGGCGTATCCTGATGGAGCATGGGCTGAGCGGTGTATGGAGCAAGTCGTCTATGTCATGATCTCTGACTCGGGTACGGAGGAGCCCAAGGAGATCGCTGATCAGCCTGATGAGGAGGAGGAGGAGGAGGCGGATCCGTGGGCTATTGATGATGTGCCGCTTGAGGAAGACGATGATGACCATCCAGACAATACGACCGAGCCCCAGAATGCCACTGATGTTGCTGTTGCAGAGAGCTCTCCCATTGTCGTTGACTCGGAGGAGCTTGCGCGTGCACGCGACAGCATCCTGAGTTGTGCGTCGCTGCACTTGGCTATCATGATCCATGGCTACGTGTCGGCGTGCCTGGCTTGCCCTTCTTTGCTGGCAGCACTGGTGGAGACTCTGCTGCGTAGACAGGATAGGATCCAGCACGGCGATTGCCAGGCTCTACTGTCTGCGCCCATGCTCATACGAAATGGCGTTGAGCCGATTCATGAGCTGTTCCGTCGGACTGTGCGCATTGTGGCTGAGATTGGAATGGGCGACACGGCTCTGGGCTGGATTTACGAGTTTCTGGGCGTGCCTGTGCTCTATCGGTGCCTTTATCGCAAGCGAACTGTTGCCATGTGGCTTGAGCATCTCAATCAGGTGGTGCTGGGTAATGAGCTTGTTGCTGATGCAGCCGCAAAATCTGAGGATGGCTCTGATACTGGCGTGGTTGAGCCCGAGCCCGAGCCCGAGCCTGAACCTGAACCTGAGAATGGATGGGGCGTGAGCGACGTAGAACTCGATGATGACGACAACGACGAAGAACAGTCCTAGTATTGGTGGCGAGTGCCAAGACTTGAGCAAAGAGGTGATATTAAGGGGGGCACGCGTGCGTATATTTGCCCTGCTCTCTTTCTCTTCTGCTACTTTCTACAGATTCGCCCTTTTCCATATTTATATTTTTGTATTTCCTGCCCCCCTTTCTCTTGAATGGATTCGTATATTAGCAAGTTGCGAGACTTGGCGTCATCGGCAGCTAGCTCAATTCAGGGCAAAATCAGCCGCGACTATTCCTTTAATCTCAGCCACAAGCCCTTTGGCCAGTCGGGGCTCTGGTCTCTGTATAGGGCCACACGGTCCAGTACGGGACAAACAGCGACTGTGTGGGTGTTCGACAAGCGGTATTTTGAGCGGGGCATTAACCGACAATTGCTCGCTGGGCGGGAGCAAGCGGTGGTTATTGACCTTTTGAAGAATGAGGCAGGCCAGCTCACCCGGTTACGACACCCATCAGTGCTGCAGGTCATTGAGCCCTTGGAGGAGTCGCGGGGCTCTTTGATGTTTGTTACGGAGCAGGTGTTGGCTAGCCTGGACGACTTGGTTAACCCGGATCAGGGACACATGTCGGGCGGGTATCGGGTGGATGGGGATGTCTTCGACTTGGACGACTTTGAGATACAGAAGGGGCTGCTGCAGATATCCAAGGTGCTGGGCTTTCTCCATGGGGATGCACGAATCGTGCACGGCAACCTGGTGCCTGCTAGCGTGCTGATTAATGCAAAGGGTGATTGGAAGCTGGGCGGGTTTGGGTTCGCGCAGGCGCTGGGGTCGGGTGGTGGCGAGTACCGGTATGACTATCAGATGTCGGCGCAGACGCAACGGCGGCTGGACTTTATGGCGCCGGAGGCTGTGTTTGAGGGCAAGAGCCATTGCGCGAGCGACTTGTTCTCGCTAGGATGCCTGGCTGCTGCTGTGTACTTTAATGGGAGATCGCCGCTAGACTGCCGCAACGATGTCGGCGCGTATCGACGTGACCTCGATCGACTCTCGTCATCGGAGGCAGTGGCTAAGCTGCCCGAGCCGCTCAGGGGCCCTGTGTTGGCGCTGCTTGCTGTTGACCCGGCGCGGCGGTTGTCACTGAGCGAGTTCCAGCGTAGCTCCTATTTCGACGATGTGTTGGTCGCTGCCTTGCGGTATCTGGAGTCGTTGGCGGAGCAGCCTATGGAGCAAAAGGTCGCGTTTATGCGCGGGCTTCCCAGGGTTCTCTCAAAGTTTCCTGAGCGCGTGTTGCGCCGCAAGATATTGCCGGCGCTCTTGGATCAGACTAGCGACCACGCGCTACTGCCGTTTACTATGCCTAATGTGTTTCTTATTGTGGAGAAACTCACAGAGGAGAGCTTTTCGGCCTTGGCTATGCCGGGGCTCCGCCAGGTGTTTGCGGTTGCCGATCCGCCGCCGCAGCTGAGTATTGTTATTTTGGAGCATCTGGCTCTCTTGCAGCGAAAGGCTCGCCCCGACGCATTCCGCTCTGATGTCTTGCCCGTTGTTTACTCGTCGCTTATGAGCGCCGTGCCCATGGTGCAGGACAAGGCGCTGGAGGCTGTGCCGGCGATTGCGGAGACTATGGATGGCAGCGAGCTGAGAACTCAGGTGCTGCCGCGGGTCCAGCAATTGTATACTAGGGCGTCGGTTCTGTCGCGCAAGGTCTGTGCGCTAAAGTGTCTCCAGGGCATGATGAAGGCGCTGGGCGAGCAGACTATCGTTGAGCATGTTATTCCTCTGCTGCGACGGACCAAGACGCAGGAGCACGGGGTTATAATGGCTATGCTGGAGATGTACGAGGAAATGGGGATGGCGTATGTGGAGAGGGGCGCGGCTGCTAGGGAGATATTGCCGGCGCTGTGGGCGCAGGCTATGAACAGCAGGCTGGATGTGGATCAGTTCAAGCGCTTCTTGGCTGCTATTAGGAGGCTGGAGGAGAAGGTCGAGCGGGAGCAGATATTGTATCTGGAGAAAATGGATCGCGGTTCCAAAGCGGCTGTTGTTGACGCGGAGGGCTGGGGATTCAATGATGATGAAGACGTGGCGAAGAATGTGTTGGGCGATACTCCGTTTGAATCGCTTGTTCTGGGGGACAATGGCTCGTCGCCTAGGCGCTCAGGGACTACGGCGAAGCCCGGTGTGTTGGTGGATACTAGCTCTGAAACGACTGTGGCTTCATCGGGGTGGGAGTGGGATGCGCCGACGTTTGGTGCGGGTGTGGGAGCAGGCAAGGATCGGGACGAGGACGACTTTGGATCGTTCAGCTCTTTCTTGCCTGCTCCGCGGCCACGGGCAGCTCCTGTGAATAGTGCAGCGCCACTATCGTCGCGATTGCGCACAGCAACGCCACTGGGCTCAAAGGGGAGGCTAGGCGGGGTTACTAAAATAGGCAGTACTGCGCCGCTGCCACTGCCGCCGCCTCCGCCAGGAAAGGCGACTTACAGCGTTAATGGCGCAGCTGGCGGGCATAAATCCACTGGCTCGCAGACAAAGGCGCCTGTGGTTGGCTTGGGTGGGGGATCTTTGTCTCCCTCCTTGGCATTGTCGTCGTCGCTGCAGAAGCATGTTGGCGGAAAGGCCGCGAATCTAGGGGACTTTGACCCGTTTGCTTAGTATTGTGCATTTCTTGTAAAATATAGATTGTCGATTCGTCAGGAGGGGGATATAGTACATTTTTAGATTAACAGAATAGGGGGTTCTCGCGAGCGGCAACCATTGCTGGGTTGATTGCGTGGCTGAGTTGTGAGTCCGAGTGGTGGTCGCAGATTGTCGACGAGCGGTAGCTGGGCGACCCTGAGGAGCGCAGGGACTTTGGCAATAGAGAATTCATGGTTAGGCGGCCCCGCTGCTCTCTGTCGCTGAACGGGTTGCCCCGCAATGTTGTATCGCTTACTCCGCTCATTGGCGAGCTCTGGAGCGTGGGCGTGGGGTCTGCTGTTTGGTCCAGGGATACTAGTACATATTGCTCGGCTAGTGCTAGTGCTAGGTTCATGCGGGAGGCGCTGCTCGCTAACCGTAGGGAGGGCGTGTGCGGGCTGGGACTGCCGAAACAGAGTAGGCGCTTGAGCGTAGCGAGAAACCCCGTGTTTGGTGAACCTGTTGGAGGCGGTTCGTGGACGCTGAATCCAAAGTCGTTACTGGGTTCCATTGTTTTTCAAAGTAAAAAAAGGAAGGGGGCTAGTCCAAAAAATAATGAAAAAAGTTGTTTTTTTTTAGTTGAAGAGAAAGTAGTGGGGTGATGTGTGGTGGTGTGAACTGATTGGGGGAACATGAAATCAATTAACTTTTTTTGAAAATCAATAGTCAGGAGGTGGTGAGGGGGTTTTTTTGCTTGTGAGGAACATGTTTGCTTTGGCAGTAGTCTAATTGGTCTGGCACCAACAAAAGAAGGCAGTAGGCGGGAGGCGGGGTGGCGCTGATGTGGGGTGGCGCGTAGTTCCCTCGAAAAAGCTGCTCAAGGGCGAACTTACCAAATGGCTAAAAACGAGGGGAATGGCGAGACGCAAAAGACGGAGAAAAAAAAAGTTTATACTTTTGATCGTAAGATACGTTAAAAAGAGGAATGTTCGTGCTCGAGAAAAAAGAATGAGTGGAGAAAACGAAAGAAAAGAGGTGCGAGGGTATTTCCACACTCTCATCTTTATACTCCCTCCTTTGAACCGAATGCACATGGGCCAAATTTAGTCGCATGGGATTTTTTGGACAGAGATACCAATTTGCATGCCTGCCCAAAACATACGCAAAAAAAAGGAGGCTGATGAACAGCATCTTTTTCCCAAACTGAGTAATGCGCAGCATGCGGATTCTCCCCTATGCCGAATCAAGAAGAGAGAGAGAAAAGCCACTCGAATAAAAGACCATGTGTTCTAGGGCCGGATGCCAACGACGGGCCGAGAGCCTGAGGTCCATCATCTAATAAAGGGAAGTGAGCATTGTTCCTGAATGGTCTGGAAATTGATGTTGGTTGCTTGGTCTCGTGTCTATAAAAGGAAAAGGACCACACGAACGGTCCAGGGGAAAAAACATATCAGGCACTATTCAAAAATTGAGAAAGCCTCATTTTTCTATTTCCCATTCATTTTTTTTATTGGTGGGCTCAATTGTGTGTAGCGTGCCAGCCGCCCAGGGCCAGGAACAGGCCTAGCAAGGGCAAGGATACCAGGGTCATCAGGGCGTTATACTTGCGCCATGTCCTTACGACCTCCTCATTGGAACGCGGGAACACGGCGCCGACCCACCATAACGGGAGCACCAGGAAGCCAAACAGGAACAGCACTGCGCCAGCGGGTATAGAAGAGTCCGACTTTACGTGGTATTTGGGTGGCGGGTAGCGTATACGCGTGGACACAAAGTGGCGTGCCTCGTTGGCGTCATCTTCGACCTCCTCGTCACGCAACCGCTCGCTCAGCGCTCGCTTTTCGTATACGTCGGGGACTATATGATGCTCGCTATCGGCGTCGCGGCCCTGCATGTGGCGGAGGGGCGGCACCTGTGGCGGGTAATCGTCGGAGGAGGCAGTTATGACGTCGGCACCTAGACTGCGGTCCGTGGGCATGCGACTGGCGTCGGTGCCCTTGCGTGATCTGTGAGACGGCGACGCTGAACCGGCGGCCTCGGCATCTAGCACGTATTGGCGGGCCATGGCGATGGCAAAGTCACCATCCTCGTTTTCGTCGGCTAGCTGTGTGAATGGAGCATTGGTGCTTCGGGAGATTTGTGAGCTGTTTAATGTGTGATGTGACATTGGTGGAATGTGCAAACCGGCTTCCAAACTGCTAGCTGTGGGCTCCTGTGTGGCGGTGTGAAAGGAGGTGGATGAATTGTTGGTGTGGGAAGAGAGCTGGCTGCTGGCGCTGTAGAACTCTGTGGTGTGTGTGCGGAGCGAATCGAGGCGTGACAGGGGATTGGAAATTGAGGAGCGCGTTGACTGGAAAGAAGACCGCGCCTCGTCTTTGCTTTCGGTTTGTGTGGAGCCGCGTGAGTGAAAATCATTGTTGACAGGTGAGAGAGCTGCGAGTCGCCGGCTCGTCTTTCGGCTCGCAGTGCTTTTTGCCATTGACTGAAAAGAAAAGGTGTGGGATGGATGGGATTCGGGGGAGTGAGGAAGAATACCCTGGTAGCGAGAATAAACTAAGAGATGAAAGAAAAAGACAAGAGCAAAGGAAGCACAGGCTCTTATTCGCACTTTTTGGTCGCACAGAGCAAGGGAAGGACAAAAAAAAGCTTCTTTCTGCGGCACCTGGCATTCCCTTTAGGCACTTTTTTTGCTCACGCGGCAACTCTCCAAAACCAGCTGAGCACAGCGCAATTTGGCAAGAAGGGGCGGGTCAATCCGCACTGCCGGCTCCAGTGCCTGCGATTGGCTCCCTCCCTCGCTAGGCCCACATGCTGTACACTGGGGTTGCCAGGCCCTTTACTTCAATTTTTTTTCCTTTTCTTAGTGTACTTTATATTTTTCTTTTTATATTCCTCTTTTGTATATACTCGCCTGTTTATACAAAGACGCATTCTTCATTGCCCTTATCCTTTGCCTGCGCGTGCGTTGGTGTTTTGCTCGTAATTCGCTTTGAATCTCTTTCTGTCGAGGCTGACTTACCCAGAGGCTTTTTGTGCCAGCCTTGCTCGCTTATTTATTATCGATACGAGCTGTAGACACTATAGATCCTTGGCTGTATCGTGTAGCTGGCGGCACTATTGATTGCCTCCGTTTATCACTATCGAACCAAGGGTGTTTCTAGATATCTGGACGCTCCTGGAGGTTTTCTTGTGGTCGCTTGCCTGTATGGCTTGATACCTGCGTTTTTACATTAAAGGTATGGATCAAAGTGTTGATAGTGAACCTGTTCCTTGCTCTTCTATGATGTGCAAGACTCGGTGTTTGCCTATTGTCCTCGCTTTGCAGAAACATCCGCTATGGCGAGCCTATCTAGACCCCTCTCTCCCTCTCTGCCCCTCCCAAACCGGCAAAGGATATCGCCTCATTGCTCATTACTCGGTGTATTTTATGTGTAATGTCCTTGCTGCCTCGGCCCCCCCCATCTGCAAAAGGACCTTCGTTTACGCGAGCCACTGCTTTGAGCACTAGGGCTCCAAAGTGTTTTTTTTGTTGTGCTTGTCAAAGTTCTTCTCACGCTTGGACGGGCGGGGGATGGACATGTGGCTGCAGGTAGGGGGAGGCTTCAATTCTCACTCCACTCCGACGCTCGCCGAGAGCAAATGTCACTTTTTCCGATCATTATCCTCAGGCACTCCTTTCATCTCTCTTGCTCCGGAGCTTCGTTGCAAAAATATCCTTCCATACTCATTCATCATTTTCTCTTGTCCAGCGTAGATTTAATATGTCGATGCAGAATATGGTCACCGGGTCCGATGAAGACGACCACTACCTTCCCGGGCAGCTCGCACATCCGAACAAAGCACTCCGAAAGTCCTTAGATGACCCACATGACTCCAACATGGAAAACGACAGCGACCCCGAGCTTGCTATTTCCAGGGTGCGCTCGGGCAAGCGCCCGCAGTTGCCGTCTCAGCTCGACGCACTGACCAACTCCAGTGCTGCTACTATTTCGCTTAGCGGGGCCTCCATACAGGAGCAGATACGGCTGGCGAAGGACCAGGCCATAGAGATACTCCGGGTCCTCGACGCCGAAAATATGCTGGAGCACGGTATTGACGACTATATCAACGATGTGGAGTCCTCGTATGGTAGTGACTCTTCTGGCTCGAAAGCCACTTTTCCCAAGCTGCGCGCAGCTTGGACTCGCGAGGAAGACCGCCTGCTGATGGTCGGCGTGCGTGTCTATGGGCCCAATACCGAGTCATGGCCCCGCATCGCCATGCTGGTGCCGGGCCGTACTAACAAGAGCTGCCGCAAGCGCTGGTTCCATTCGCTTGACCCGTCCTTGCACAAGGGCCCGTGGACTAGCGAGGAGGACGCATTGTTGCGGCAGCGTGTCATGCAGTTCCCTGCTCAGTGGTCGCGGGTTGCTGAGGGCATCACGGGCCGTACTGATGACCAGTGCGCTAAGCGGTGGAGGGAGTCTCTTGACCCAGATATCGATCGGACAAAGTGGCGATCTGAGGAGGACCGGCTGCTGCTCGACAAATACAAGGAGTATGGAACACAATGGCAAAAAATCGCTACGTTCTTCCACGGCCGGCCCGGACTCCATTGTCGGAACCGGTGGCGAAAGATTCAGCGCATTATTACCCAAAAGGAGCGAAAGTCAGGTCCTATTACTCCCGACGACTTGACTGAGACTCTGGCTACTGTCACCGAATCAGTCAACCGCCGAAAGACTGCTCAGCGCTCGAGACTGCATCAGCAGGAGGCTGTTGATGGCCTTCATGCCACGGGGCAGAAAAAGATGTCGCTAAAGGCCCAGCGCCGTAGCCAGTCCCAGGAGCAGCTCTTTGGCGTAGCACCGCTGGTCGTGCCTACCGAACCAGCCGCTGCTCCTATGGCGCCCTTTGGCGTTGCTGATGATGGGGACTCGCAGCTTGGCGCGATGAGGAGCTATGTTCCCCCTCCTCCTCAGCCCCCTCCGCAGCTACAGCCGTCAGCTACTCGTCATATGCTTGGCAGCTCTCCGCCGCATGAGACAATGGGTGCTTTGTTCATGCCCTCTGATCAGCACAGCACCATGGCAGGCGTGCCTGCTCCTTCTCAACTCAAAGGTAATTTGACAAGGAATATCTTTTTTTCTGCTGGAACATTCTGTGCCAGCTGACAAAGAGTGCTTGTGCTCATGTGACATGCGTGAATTGCATTGCCAGCAACATGATTCTATTTATGTACGGTGGAGGGCTCTCGCTGCTAACTTTTCAAAGTGGTTGGCTATGTAGGTTCTGCGTCATATCGGTCGAGTACGCCAGGAGGCGCTAAGCGCTCGGCCTCTATGCTATTTTCGCCCACGGAGGAGCAGCGCCTGCGCTTGAAGCATCTCGGTCTTAAGCTCTATGGCTGTGCGGCTGCGCCTGAGCAGTGCAGCGTGGCCTTTGCTGACTCGGCTAGCCTGAATTCGCATCTCAAGCTTTGCCACCCCCAGGTCGCCTGTCTGATCCCATCACTTTGCAACGGCACTAGCGCCGGGTATGTGGGCGGCCTCCAACAAGGGTTGGAAATTTCGGCGCACAACAGCGATGGGTCCGATGCGGCTACTAGCTCGATGACTGGCGGGAAGGGATTGAGGCCGTACCGCTGCGCCATGCCTGACTGCAACCACGCCTACAAAAACGTCAGTGGGCTAGAGTACCACATATTTCAGTCACGCAAGTCCAACAACCACTTGATGCGCGATAGCCCCGTAGCTGATGGGCTAGATGGTGGCGGAGTGGATGGACATGTACCAGACGTGGCCATGGCCGAGCGGGGCGCTGTTTTCGACAGCCTTATTCATGGATCGGTTGCTATTCCTAGTGACAACATCATGGGTGGGGCGCTTGCACTGACTTCTCCTTCTCAGACTGGCGGAATTGCGGGATCGCCAGTATTGCAGTGCACCGAGGTTGACTGCTTAGCGAGGTTTAGCAGCGAGTACGGGTTGCGGCAACACGTCGCGATGCAGCACCCACGGCCGATTCGCAGAGCTGTTAAGCCATCTAACCGAGCGAAGCCTGGTCGCGGTACGCCCACTGAGCAGCTGTCGCCAAGCGCCTCGTTTTGGAATACGACGACTATCAGCGACGTGCTGGGTGCTGCTGCAATGGACACCGGTGCTGGGCAGGCTATGGGACTTGTTTCTATGCCTACCATTCCAGAGAGCGCCATTTCGACTCCTGTCAGTCAGTCTATGGAGGCGGCAATGGCTGTGGCAATGGGCTACGGTGCCGAAGCTCAGGGGCTGGCGCTTAATGGCGCGGGGCAGCCTTTGGGTCGTGGTAGAGCGGTGCCGCAAGCAGCTCATCGGCGGTTGATGCTGCAGGGCTTGCCAGTTCAGCCCTTCCTGCAAGCAACTGCTGCGCCCTTCTTGTCGGCGCCAGCGCTTATTAACGCCAGTGGGGGCGAACCCAATATCGGCTCGTATTTTGCTCTGGGTCTGAACAACGCGGGCACAAGCGACGCGCACCACCCTATGACGCCAACTATATTTGGTGCTCCTGGCAATGTCCCCATCTCCCACGAATCGGTGGATGCGGCCACCGCATCGGTGATGCTTGAGGCGATGAATCAGGCGGCGGCAGGAAATGAGGGACAGCTGAACCCAAATCCCGCCACTCAGCAGGGCCCTGCTGCTCACGAGGGTGATGGTGACGCTGCTATGGCGACCAATTACTTGCAGGACAACATGTCGTCGCTGAATATGCAGCTGATGCATAGCATGATGAGCAACTCCATTTTTGTGCCTCGCGATAACGAAGGAGGCGGTCAGCTGTCTGGCACGCTTGCTGACGAGGGCGATGTTCAAATGGACGACATGAGAAATGGCCAGTCTCACTACCCGCGCAGCCAGCGCTCGGACTCGTTCGACCTGTCGTCAGTGGCAACGGTGCCTAGTAGCGGCAGTAGCAGCAGCACTATTCAGCCCTCTTCTATGGCTACAGGCGATACATTAGAGCCCTTGACTACGCCGAGTACGGGGTCTAAATCGGGCGCCCACTCGCAGATTGCTACGGCGTTGATGTCGAAGCGCAACCGGCAGCAGCAGCAGCAACAACAGATCCAGCAACAACAGATCCAGCAACAATCTGCCGTTGCTAATCAGGCGCCTGTTTCTGCTGCCCAACAGCCGGGTCTCTTGCCCTGGACGCATGGGTTCTCGGCCTTGGGCTTGCTCCCTTATCCAGGCGATGCCCAGAGCAGGCAGGCGATGAGCGACGGATTCCCACAGCCACAGCAGCGACTCTATACTCCGCAGCCGACAGATCTGGCTCAGTTCCAGTTCCAGGCCCAAGCACAAAGCATGCAGCAAGACGTGCAGCAGCCTATAGCGCCCAATTCTGCGGGGCCCAGGTATCAGCGCCAGTTTGTGTCGACGCTCCAGCTCGGTCAACTCCAGAACCAGCAGCACCCGCCGCCGCTTTACAGTAGCAACAGCATTATTCAGTGCCCCGTATTCGCATGCAGGCAGGCGTTTAGCGACGCTAATGCGCTCAAGCACCATTTGAGCTTCGACCATCCTCGCGATGCGCCTATGATGTCGGCTAACGCTAGTAATCCGGGTAGTCCCATGGAGGGATTCTTATCTACCATGCCTACCAACCATCAGACTCCCATGTTCAACATTGCAGTGGGCCCTCTCTCGGCCGGTGCTCCTATCCAGCCTCGCCAGAGCTTGCAGTATTTGGACCCTGATCGAAGCAAGGCCCCGCATTGGATTGACGCGAATATGTGGAGCTCGTGGATCGCTGCTGCTAATGGCCAGGGTGACGTAACAGCTGTCGCGGCTGCTACTGCTATGGGCATTACGCCTGGAATTAGCGGACCCCAGTCGTTTATACCCGCGGCATCGACGCCACTTACTCAGCCTACGTACTCGCAGGCTACGAGTGAGCTGTTGCAAATGTTCCAGGCTGTTAATAGAGCGGATACTTCGTGATTACCTGGCTATATTTTTTGCTCCAAGCCACTGTATGTTTATTTTTTTACCTTACTAGACATCCCACTTATTCATTTGATGATGATGATTATGATGTGAGCTTTAGATTGCTTGGACAGCAGCATGAACAGTTCTCGGAGCAGGGACTTCATATCTGAGATAGTGTGGTGGCAGATATTGCATGCTATTGGCCCCATCCTTCCCCTGGCGCGTATGTAGCTGCCGCTAAAGACAAACGAGCGGCACTCAATGAATTTCTTGTCCATTACTAGTTGACATTTCCCGTCTGTCATAAGAAGCACCACCAGCTCGGTATCCTCGTCTGCACGCTCTTTGTCTCCC
>JANBSU010000117.1:0-41066 GCA_027578835.1 Coemansia sp. RSA 2050 | reverse complement strand
CAGGTCTTGACGGGACCATCGGAGATGGTATCGAGGAGAAAGTTTAGATCCATGTAGAACTCTCGAATAGACGGCGCTTGCGTAAACGGCACACTAGCGTCTTTCTCAAACACAGCATAGACGCCATCATCACCCAGCGCAAAAAGGCATTGGTCGTCCCCGGGTATGGCGCACCGGGCGAGGTCAAAGTCTTCGGTGGGTTCCTTGACGGGCTGGTCAAAGTTGCGCCAAGCAGGCGGTGGTGGTGCGGGGTAAATCTGCCATTGAGCGTGGTTTCTGGGGTTGTCGCTTTCCCGCTGCATACTGATCTGCATGTATTTTGATCTCAGCGCCATGCAGCGACTGAGGGCCTCGCCAATCCGCTGCAGCTCCTGCGGGGTCTCGCTCATCCCCTCCAGTTCTTCAGCAGAATCGCCATTCAGATGGGTTCGGATCATCATCTTGCGGATCTCGCGCTCCAGCTTCATACTGACCACCGAGTCGTCAAAGGGGTTCTCCTCAACAAGTGGGTTGCCTGTGATATCGTCCAAAGCCAGATGCGGCATTGTGTGCAGATCTGCGCCAGATATCACCGGCATGCCTGGCGATAGCTGGGGTAGCAGCGCATCCGCATGGGCCTGTGCCAGCTTGCGCGACATGAGAATCGACCGTGGCGTTCCAATGTCGCTAAGGGAGGAGTCGGGCTGTGGGGCCGTGGTGTCGTCTTCGGGTGACTGGATGATCATGGCGTTGACAAAGGCGTGGCTGGCCTCGAAGCTGGCCTTGGAGAGCGAGCGGCGGCTCAGGAACGGATGGTGGGTGGTTGATTCTTCTTCGCCCTCATAGTCATAGTCGTCATCGAGGCCATTGGGAAGACTGGCAGAGCTCACTTCGGAGCGACGAAGAGCATTAGCAGTCATAAGCCAAAAAAAGGGGGGGAAGAAAAGAATATGGATATGTGCTAATAGATGCACAAACCAAAAGAAAAGAGAAAAAAAGACGCTCACAAACAAGCAGCTTATTTATTGTGGATGGGGGGGGATTCGGCCCCTCCCCCCAATGGATCTGCATGAGTCACTGAGGTCACTTGACTTCATTCACTCCAAAAAAAAAAAATTTTTCCCATGAACACGTTACATATCATATCCCTTCATCAGAGAATAGCTACTTTTTCAAAGGCAGATTGCTTAGGCGACAAGATCCTCCACGGCGTTCCACTCAGTGCCGCTGATTTTGGTACAACTTCCCATCCCTCAGCCGCTATCTCCTCTGCCATAGCTACTATAACCGGATCGCTATTCAATTGGGGATAGTTAGTCTTCCTCACCAACGCTCTCTCCACCCTCCCATCCCTCGTCGGTGGTGGCTTCCACTGCGCCGCAATAGGCACAAGTCTCGGCATAGTAGTGTCCTTTCCCGCTCCATTCATACTAGGCGAGTGTCGAATCCGCCCCCGCATAACGTTGACCCTTAGTTGTAAGTCAGGCAGCGATGGCGTTTCGGTAATAACACTAAAACTGCGCGGCTTACTCGCACTCTGCGATATCGGTGGCTCGGCAATGGGTGCTCGTGGCTGGTTGATTAGGGAGGCGGTTACCTTGTCCAGTGTCATTTTGTTGCAGAACCTGGTCGCCAGCATCCTCTGCGATGGCAGCATAGCCATCCACGCCGCAGCGTCTATAGGTACATCGCTGGGTGGCATCTCGGTATCGAGCAATGTGGCGGGTCGTGGCAATGTGTCGTCGCTGGATTGTTCGCTAAGGAGAGAGTGGCTCAAACTGGCCATCGATGGATTCATTCTCTTGAGCCTCGCCACAGCACGACCAGTAATCCGCCGCCGAACGCTGCCCCCGTGACTAGGCACCAGCGACACAGAAGACATGTGCGCCCCAGGCAGAGCTCTAACCAGGGGTCGTCCATCCAGCCTCAATTGCAACAGGGAATGCGGCACCCCAGCACTGCCGCAAGATGCAGTGCCGATGGCTTCGGACACGGCTTCAGCTGTTACCGACCCATGTTGTTCGACGTAGGCCTTGAATGTCAGATACTCGATATAGTTGAAATTGGCAAACTCGCGATCCAGCACTCCGCCCTCCCCGCCCCCAATCGTATCCTCCGACCCTCGGCCCACCACCGCCGGCGAGGAGGAGACCCGCGATTTATCAAATTCGCTTGTCTCTGGCACAAACAAAGGAGCAACTCGGCGCCCCTCCAGCGCGTCCCAGTCGATGGAGGCAAAGAAGGCATGTCCCTTTAGTCGCTCAAACCCATCGTCGCCACAGCCAAGACGACGCTCGGGCAATTTATGCAATAGTCCGCGAATAGCCGAAATACAGTCCAACGACACCCTGGAATCGGTGGTAACGGGGAACACGGCGTCGTCTTCCATAATAGAGCGTCGCAAGTCGTCCCTGTTTTTGCGCCTAAATGGGCGATGGCCATAGACACACTCATACATGAGTATGCCCAATGACCACCAATCAACGGAGCCGGCATACTGCCCGCCGCTGATGAGCTCGGGTGCCATGTAGCTCGTAGTGCCAGCCACCCCGCAATGCAAGGGGGCGTCGCGGGTGATGCGAATAGCGGCGTTAAAGTCAGTCAAGGCAACATGCCCCTCGCAATCCATCAACACGTTCTCGGGTTTGATGTCCCGATGAACAACGCCGATGGCATGGAGATAGTTTAGGGCGCAGGCCAATTCGGCCACCCACAAGCGGACGATGCTCTCGGTGAACCGCTTTTCCCGCCGCAAGTGCAATCGAAGGTCGCCCCCCCGCATCAAATCCAGGACTAAAAACACGTAGTGGGTGGTCTGGAACGAGAACCGCAAGCTGGCGACGTAGGCGTGGGATATTTCTTCGAGTATGGCGCGCTCCTGCAAAATGTTGCCTTCGCTGTGCTTCTCGGCGCAGAGCCTCTTGCTAATGTACTTTAGCGCGTAGCTGCGACGCGTCTCGACATGCTCGGCCAACCGCACTTTGCCAAAGGCACCGCGGCCAATATCATGGCGTAAAACAAAGTTGTGTAATCCCAACCCTAACCCAAAATAATAAAAGGATGTTTTAGATAAATAGATTCTTTTTTTTTTTTTATTTCGCTGTCAATTATGTTGTGCTAACTTACCTTGAGCATGGTGCTCAGAGGCGTCCTTTGTTTGAGTGTTTCCCATTGCTGCTGCCAGTAAAACAAATACATAAAAAAATACAAGTGAAAGATAAGAACTCCTCCCCCCCCTCTTTCTTTTAGTGGTTCGATAAACTCATTTCTTTGTGGAAATGAGATTGATGTCACTCTTTCTGTTTTTTTTTTTGCCAATAATAGTAAAAAATGAGGGACATTACTCAGAAACCTGTTTTCAAATATAAAAATCCGAATACAACGGAACTAGAAAAAAATTTTTTTTTAAGCAGACGTTATCTTTGCCGCACCCACCTGCACACGATCATTCTGGGCAGTAGCCGGGTTAAGATACGAGATGTCATCCCAAGGGTGGCGGTACAGTCCCTGCTTGAGCCTCTTCTGGTCCAAGTAGTGGCCAATAAAGCCAATCGAGCGACCCAGAACAAACAGACCGTTGAGAGTGCCAATCCTGGCATACTCATCGGCCTCCTCCCGCGAAAAGGCACCCGAGTGACGCAGCAGGTCAACGAAAAGTACGCCAATAGCGCCATCAACGTTCAAAATCAGGTTATCCTTCTTGGCGGTTGTGATGGACTCGACAGCACGCGCATAGTCCAGGATGGGCGTCGTAGGGAAATGGCGCTTGGCATACTCTGTAATGATAGACACACGCAGGTCGGGGTTGGTGCGCGACTTGATCTTGTGGCCAATGCCCAGAATGAGCTTGTTCTGCTTGCGCATCGAGTCAACAAACTGGCGCGGCGTCAGGCCCTTGTCGTAGGCCGACGAGAACAGGTCGGCAGCACCATCCAAGGCGCCTCCAAAGCGGTCGCCAATAGTCAGCAGCCCAGAGCACAGGGCCGACACTAGGTCCTTGCCCGCACGGGCGGTAACAATGGTGTTGTGGGCGCCAGAGACGGCCGGGCCGTGGTCGGCAGTGAGCATGAGCACCATCTCAATGAACTTGCAGGCATAGGCGGGCAGGCGGCGCTTGAACCACAGCAGCGAGAGCACACCGCCAATGCCGATGTCCTCCTTGAACACATCCGAGATACGCATGCCAGCGTACAGCAGCTCCTGGCCACGGTCATCGCAGATGGTCGACACAAAGGCGGCGGGCTTGCGAACCAGACCCAGCTCCTGGGCCCAGGCGTAGTCGATGGGGATCTTGGGGGGCTCCGGCTCCGCACGGGGCACGATCTGGCCACTCTGAACCAAGTCGGCGTAGATGCGGTTCAGCAGGGCCGGCAGGGCCTCAAAGGTGTCGGGCACGTGGATGCCGGCAGCGCGCATAGCGGCGTTCTTGGCGTCGGCAGTCTCGCAGTCAGAGTTGGCCAAGGCACCAGCATGGCCGAACTGGACCTCGGTGGCGAAAAGGCCGGCGCAGGTGCCAATGCACCAAGCAACGACGGGCTTGGTGATGCGGCCGGAGCGCACAGCCTCGGCGACCTTGTACTCCTCAGCGCCGCCGACCTCGCCCAGCAGCAGCAAGAGCTTGCAGCCGGGGTCGGCCTCGTAGCGCAGCATGTGGTCCAGGAAGGTCGTGCCCGGGTAGCGGTCGCCGCCAATGGCCACGCCCTCGTAGACGCCATCGGTGGTGCGGGCCACGATGTTGTTGAGCTCGTTGGACATGCCGCCGCTCTTGGACACATAGGCGACGGATCCGGGGCGATACAGCTTGGACGAGGCAATGTTGTCCATCATGCCGCCGGTGTTGCCGATCTTGAAGCAGCCGGGCTTGATGCCGCCGACCGTGGCGGGGCCAATCAGCGTCACGCCGGCAGCCTGGGCCAGGCTGATGAGCTTGCGGGCGTGGCGCTCGGGCACGCCCTCGGCGATGATGGCGATGGTGCGGATCTGGGGCAGGGCGAGCATCTCGGACGTCGACGCAAAGACCGAGCGGCACGAGGCAAAGTTGACGACGACATCGGCGTCGGGGAACTGGGCCGCGGCCTCGGGCAGCGAGGCAAAGACGGGCAGGAGCGTCTCCTTTGTGCCCCAGTAGAACTTTTGCACGTGGTTGCCGCCGAAGGGGTACACCATGCAGGCGACCGAGGGCACGGCGCGCTTGCAGATAAAGTCAAAGTCGAGCATGCCCTGCACGGCGCGCGGCTGCATGCCGTAGACGATGGCGCGGGTGCTGGCGGTGAAGGGGGCGTACCAGCAGGAGGAGGGCTTGGCGGCGGCGGCGGCGGCGTCGGCAGAGGCAGGGGCAGCGGCAGGGGCAGCGGCAGCGGCAGCGGCAGCGGCAGGGGCAGCGGGAGCCAAGGACGACGACGACGACGACGGCGCCGCGTCGGCCGTCATCAGCATTGCGGCCGGGGTGCCGGGCGAGCTGGCAGCGGTCGAGTCGGGGATCTGCTTTGCCAGCGAGTCGCGGAAGCCGGCGCCCACGGCGGCGGGCGACGCCTGGCCCAGCGCCAGCGGCACAATGGCGGTCACGTGGGTCTCGGGGCCGTAGACGCGGATCTCGACGCCGAGGGTCTCGCCGAGCTCGCGCATGGCGCGCAGGCCCTCCTGCCAGTTGGGGCCGGCGCGGCGCACGAAGATGCGGACGTTGGTGGCGATCAGGGCCTGCTTGTACTCCTTGAGGGCGCGGATGATGCCCTTGAAGGTCGTGGCGACGTTGGTGAAGTTGGCGATGCCGCCGCCGATGATCAGCACCTTGCCCTCGGCGCGCTGCGAGCGCGTCATCAGGTCCAGGATGGTCTTTGCGTACTCGTAGGTCTGCGCCTCGCTGGGCGCGCCCGAGTACTCGCCGTAGTTGGCCAGCTCGCCGGCGAAGCCCAGCGCGGCGATGGCGTCCGAGTAGACCACCGACGCGCCGCCGCCGGCGACCATGGTCCACACGCGCCCGTCCTTGTTGAGGACCGTCAGCTTGAGCGACGCGCCCGTCTTCGCGTCCAGCTCCTGGATGTACGCCTCCTCGCGCGACAGCTCGCGCCCGAACGGCGCGGGGAAGTCCATGGCGGGCCCGGCCCCCGCGTCGGCCGCGCCGTAGACGACCGCGTCGGACCGCGCCCTGGCCCACTTGTCGCCCGACTCGAACTCGGCGGTCTGGTCCAGCTTGGCCGCCAGGTCCAGGTACACCACCTGCGGCAGCGGCTGCTGCCCGTCGCCGCTGCCGCCGGCCGCCTCGAGGACGACGAGCGGGTTGATCTCGAGGTACGTGAAGTTGAGGTCGACGTACACCGCGTAGAGCCGCTCGATGAACGTCGCCAGCGCCGCGCGCTGCGTGGGGCTGCCGATGCCGCCGAGCAGCGCGCCGGCGATGCTCTCCGAGTCCGGCAGCGCCTGCGCGATCGGCACGTGCAGCCGCAGCGCCTTGGCGTCGACGTCGCCGACCTCGACGCCGCCCTCGTGCGTGAACAGGATCTCGTCGCCGTCGCGGTGCGACTGGATGCACACGTAGTACTCGACGTCGGCCGCGTGCGGCACAAACGGCTCCACCAGGAACGTCTTCAGCACCCCCGACACCGCGCCCACCGCCACCTCCTTGACCGCGCGCTCGCGGATCCACTCCTTGACCTGCGCCCAGTCGGCGTTCAGCAGCAGCAGCCCGCTCTTGCCGCGCCGCTTGATGAGCTGGTCCGGCTTGGCCACCAGCTTGGTCGACGTCAGCCACGGGTTGAGCCGCTCGGCCCGGCTCAGCGCCGCCTCCACCGCCGCCGCGATCTTGTCGCTGGCGTCTGCCGTGCTGACGTCCGACAGGTTCACCTGCGCCAGCCGGGGCTGCGGCTGCTCAAACGCCGCCGCCGGCTGCACCGCCGCCATAGTGGGCGACTGCTGGAGGTAGTGCGCAAGCAGGAGCTTGCCGTCGTACTCGCGGATAGCCTTGGCTGACATTTTCAGTTAAATCTACCAAATAACAGGTGCACTATTTACGTTAGCTTGAGAGTCAAGAAGAAGAATAAGAACAAGAACAAGAACAAGAAATAAAAGAAGGGAGGGAAAAGGGAATAAGAAAAAAAGGGAAGGCATCCAACGCCGCCAGGAACAAATGCGTCAATAGCAGGCTCTTCCGGACTGGGGGAAGGGAGCCCGATGATTTCGATGCAAGAGTTTACTTACAGCAGCAGCAGTAGTTTAAAATCTTACTAGTAGTGGAAAAAAAAAAAAAAAAAAAAAAGACAAAGCGAGTCAAGGAAAAAAGAATGCGCGCGTGCGAGATGAAAGATTTATAACAGATGAATCCCTTGTCGCCGCCGTCGTGCGAGCAGCTTCAAGAAGCATGGCTTAGTGCTTTGGGCAGTACTCTTCCTCCTCCCAATCGGGAATTGGGCGGGCGCAGTGACTGCTCGCTGCCTTTTTCTCCCCGCCAATGCCAATCCTCCCTGCAAAACCTCCACGTAGCTCTGTTGTTCCAATTCCCGCTTGTCATCGTCGTCATCTAGCGTGAGAGTGCCGCTGCCTTCGCAGCCCGCGGATGCCAAGATATACTACAGCAGCACCCACGGGGTGCTGCTGCCTCCAGTGGTCCCATTTTGTCCGAAACCAACTATGCCACGTGCTTTGTGCTACTGCCTTTTGTTGTACATGCGCCACTAATATTGCCTGCTAGCACTCTTTGCTACTCTTGTCTCCACAATTACTTTATTTCAAATGAATCCAGTCCTCGAGCAGTATGAATCTGGAAAGCCCATCGCCGAGGGCACCCTAGGAAATCTAACCCCCTTGCAAGATGCCACCCTACGCAACCTCTGGAGGCGCCTACTAGCTAGCTTTCCCAACCCAGTCGCCGCCAACCACGACGACCAAGCAGTAGTAGACCCAGCCGCCGCCGCCGCCACGCTATCTCCCGCTCTATCTCCAACCCCGCCACCGCTCTCCGGAAGCTCTGTCGATGGCTCCAAGCGCAGCAACCGTCTGCGCCAGTCCAGCGCATCGCCCGCCACCACACCAACCTCCGATAAGCAACACCCCAACAGCAGAAGCAGCAGCAGCAGCAGCAGCAGCTGGTTTAGCTTTGGCAATGCCGCCAAGCCAGAGCCCATATCCTACCGCCAGCTGGTGGGCGATGTAGCCCCAGAGAGCAGTCGCCCTCCCGAACGCTACTCGTCGTCCGTTATGGCGAGTGCTGCTCCTACTGTGCGGGATGCCTTTTGGAGCACCGTGATGTGCGATCACCCCGATGTTCTGCTGCTGAGGTTCTTGAGGGCCCGCAAGTGGAAGCCCGAAGACGCCCTAAACATGCTGCTGGCTTGCTTGCGCTGGCGCCTGGCCGAGGATATCGACTGGCTTGTTTGGACCGGCGAGTCGCGTCTCAATTTGGCCCTGATGCGCAGCGGGATAGGCGCCCTCCATCGCACTGACCGTATTGGCCAGCCTGTGCTCCACATCCCTGTGCGTCTCAATGACCCCAAGGCTCAGCCACTCGAGCAGATCGTCGAGTACACTATCTACTTGATGGAAGTCGCGCGCTGTGTCCTCCATCCCCCCGTAGAGAAGGTCTGCCTGCTCGTCGATACCACCGACATGTCTCTGTCGAACATGGACTGGAACTTTTTCCGCACTTTCCTCCACTACCTCGAACACTACTACCCCGAGTGCCTGGGCTTAGTATTGATCTACAATGCCTCGTGGGTCTTCAACAGCCTATGGAAGCTCATTCGCCCACTGCTTGACCCGGTGGTCGCATCAAAGGTGCAGTTTGCTGCAAGCCAGAAGGACCTGCTGAAATTTATTGCGCCCGAGAATCTTCCCGTTGAACTCGGCGGCTCTGATCGCTTTGCTTTTACCTATGTGATGCCGCGTGACGGCGAGAATGCCCCAATGTTTGACTCGCCAGCCTATGATGCTGTTGCTGCGAGGCGCAAGGCTGCCTGTGATAATTTTGAGACTGCTACGCGTGCATGGGCCAATGCTACTTTGGTGCCGGCGGAGTACTTGCCACATGCGCGCAATTCTGTTGCTGACTCTGTTATTGCCGCTAGCAAGGCAATGGACAAGTATCGCCGTGCATGTACGCAATATCACCGCACCGGCGTTATTGCAGATGACTTGACCGTAAATTGGAGCTCCAGTTAAAAAAAAATATATTATTTGTTTGATCTATATACTTGATAAATGTGTAGCGGTTATTAAAGAGAACTAGACACACCACATGGTCCCTGCCCCCCTTTTTTACCTTTGGTGTATGTTACCAATCAATATACTCGAGGAGAGCCTAAAGAACCACATGGAAACATTTAAAAAAACTTTATCTATGCCATGTGGCCACATATTCAAAAAGGCACAGGTCTGCTCTCCATAGGAAAATTCAAAGAAACAAAAGAAAATCTTGCTCAACTATCAATTTTTTTTTGAAGCTGCTTCATTTTTTTTTTCGCTATGCGCTCATTCACTCTCACTAGCTCTGCTGCCACCGTACTTTTTGTGGGCCTGGCCCTTCAGTCCATTCCCCCTGCACAGGCCACCGATGTGGTCTTTGGGTACCTGCCCACTTGGCAGGCCAACAAGGCTGAGGGCGTCGATCTAACAAAATACACGCACATAACTATTGCCTTTGCGATACCCGACCAAAACGGCCATATCACTATGGACAATCGCGACAGCGTGATGGCAGAATGGATGCCAAAGCTTGCAGATAGCCACACCACCAAACTACTCGTATCTTTGGGGGGCTGGACGGGATCAAAGCACTTTTCGCCAATACTCAAAGACCCAAAGAAGCGCAGCCACATGATAGATGAGATGACCCAGTGGATGCAAGAATTTGGGCTCGACGGCTGGGATATTGACTTTGAGTACCCCGGTCGACAGGGCAATTCATGCCATCGGTTTGATGCCCGCGAGGACACGCCCAATTTCTTGCAATTCCTCAAGGATCTCCGACGTCGCCTCGACTCTGAGTTTGGCGAGAGCACAAAGTTGATCACCGTTGCTACTCATTTTCAGCCATTCAGCGGTCCTCAAGGCTCTATGAGTGATGTATCGGAGTTTGCAAGCTACGTGGATTATTTCAATCCCATGCTCTATGACTTTAACGGCGTTTGGTCCGATACCACGGGCCCCAATGCTCCGCTTGACTATGCCAAGGGCAAGGCTCTGCAATTCTCATTCAAATCCTCTATTCAGTCTTGGATCGATGCTGGTATTCCTGCTAGTAAGATTAACGCCGGACTGCCGTTCTATGGACGCACCGTGACTGCTCATGGAGATATGGCCAGCTCGCCCGACATGTACCAGCCGCTGAGCAAGACTATTCCGCGTGGCGATGGAGATGATAGGGAAGAATCCGACATTTCGTGTGGTGGCCCAAAGGTATTCTCGGGTATTTGGAAGTACGCTAACCTGCGCAGCGAAGGTGTTCTTGATACTTCGGACAGTGCCGCTGCGCCGTGGGTCAGGCGCTACGATAATGCCACCAATACACCGTGGCTGTTCAATAAAGAGACTAGGGATTTTGTGTCCTATGACGATACGACGAGCATTAATGCAAAGGCCGGGTTCGCCGCTGAGAAGGGCTTGGCGGGAGTCATGATCTGGCCGATCACCAACGATTATGACAATGAACTAGTCAGCGCTGCTTTGAGCGCGTTTAATGCGTAAAATGGCTTATATTGATCTAAATATAAACAACTGGAAGGTCTCCATGGCTTGACGCAATAGCATCTAGTAAAAGTGACGACAGGCTGTTATCTGAGCCGCATCCATCATTGAACCCGAGCAGGACGTCCTTGACCTCCTTGTTGATATTGCGCCCTCCTGCCTTGGCCGTCTGCATGGTTAGCGAAGCAACAGAAGCTGAAGAAGCAGAGGCTTGCGACCAGGCTGCTTCGGGGTTACCTAGTACTACTTTGAACCGTTCTCTCTTTGTCGCGCCACCGTTGGGCGGTGCAGTGTGAGCCGCTGGAGCTGAATAAACTGCCCGAGCTGCGTGAGCCACTGGTGTCGCTTGAATAGCCAAAGCCGCTGGAGCTGCTTCATTCTCCGCGGCTGCTTGAACTATTGCAGGCGACTGAGCATTGTGGGCTTTCTCTTTGAATGCAACTTTACCTGGGGCATGCTGAGCAAGCCTAGCGGCACTACTCTCGCTGTGCACGCGTGCAAAGTCTATTATGGACGCTGTAGCCGAGGCAGCACCAAGTGTAAAAGACAGGGCAGTAGAAAGCTTCATCGTGAACCAATAGAAAACAATAACCAATGTGAAATCACAATATACGACATTTTTAGGCTTATTTAGTGGACTCTTTCTCTACATTTTATATAACACCGCGAACACTTGACGCCCCTCAACAACAACAGCGTTTCTAACAAAAAAAATGCAAAGATATAAAGTTGTGCGGGAGAACTACCATAGATTTGGGTATGTTAATACTCCTTCCCTTGGGACAGAGAGAGGGGAGGGGGAGGGGAGGAGGAGGAAAAAGTCTGGAGCAAAATATATTAAAACCGAGCGCTCAAGGTCTATCAAAGCAAAATAAAAAATAAAAATAAAAAAGAATGGGGCTCCGGAATCTGGGGTTGACTTTGTGCTAAATGTGCTCAGCTGAAAGATACCCCGGTGCACACGCCATTAATGTCCAGCACTACGTTTAGGCGCTCGGGGCGATAGTCCATTGTCATTGGAGCATTTGGGCCCTTGAGAACGCGATAAGGCTTAGGAAGCGAGGATTCTAAGAAGAAACGACTATCGCTGCTGGCCTTAGCGCTGCCACCCTCCTTTTTGGCTTTTGCTTCGTCATTGCCACCTTCAGCCTTAAGGCCCTTGTCTGTGCTGTCAACATTGATGCTCTTACCAACATCAGTGCCAGCTGTGCTGGTGGAATTGTCGCTGGCCTTGGCTTTGTTGTTGTCGTCTACCGCACTCTTGCCAGGCGCAAATATGGGCACTAGCTTGTCATCCACCAGAACCTTACCAATCAGGAGGGCAGACCACTTGGCCGTGCGAGCTTCATTCTCCGCCTCTGGTACGAGATGGACTACATTATAGCCCTTGGGGGCTTGGTTGTGGCTGGCGCTGCGTAGTAGCGCCTCAAAGCTCTGCTCCTCTGTTTGGATGCCATGGCCGTTCTCGCCGCCACTGTTGTCGTTGCTGATATTGTCTTTGGCCATTGTTCCTGCGACTTTGGAAATAAAGCGAATAAAAATAGAAAGTATGTTCAACGCAGAGACAAAGAAGGCTGCTGCTGCTGTCAAGCTTGCGGCACTCTTTGCCCGACCACAGGATAAGGGGGAGGAGGCGGAGGATTGACGTGCTTGGCACATGCAAGCTGAGAAATCCTCTTTCGTGCTAGCTCTGCAATGACGTACCTAGGAAATTGCCCCTGCAGAGGACATGGCAAGCGCCAATTGGATGAAGTATCCCTAGTACTAGGTCCTTCGGGCCCAGCTCCACAATGAATTAGGGCCCATTGTTTACAGCGCCATCGCTGAACAAGATCCCCTTTTTCCTTCGAATCTCAGGCGCCAGCCGCTCTGCTGTGGTGGTGGTTGAATTGATTTCCGATTGTCTCCGAAAATCATCCGCTCAACTTGGCCCATCCACGCTTTTGCGGCTGCTGGCCTGCAAATAGGACAGAAAAAAGCCCCAGAGATCGCACTATTACAATGCATGAACCTGTTTAGTCTTGACAAACATCCAAAGCCTTGGAACTGTGACACTCCTGGTCGCCTATTCCCTTTAATAGAACGGTTTTTTTGTGCTCTATTATTCTGGCGCTGGTAGGTCTCTTTTAAACGCAATTTGCTTTCCATTATTTTTCTTTCTTTCCCAGCACGCACTTTACCATCTTGATTCCAGAGTAGCACGCCGGTCACTGCGCCAAGCTACCCAACACTTGGTTCAAGACATTGTTCGTGCTGTTACTACCTACCACATCACCTATCTACTCTGTTTGCCTCGAGCCGGATCGCCTAGGCACTCGAATTTTACCACGACTGCTTTTAGACCGAAAAGCAGACAGGTACGTTGGCCAGAGCTGCCGTCCGCCGGGCCTTGAGAGCCGACTGCGATTGCGCTATCCCTCGTTGGGTGTGCCTATCTCAACGACAGGACTGTGGCAA
Organism: Coemansia sp. RSA 2050; assembly: GCA_027578835.1. Lineage (NCBI taxonomy): Eukaryota > Fungi > Kickxellomycota > Kickxellomycetes > Kickxellales > Kickxellaceae > Coemansia > Coemansia sp. RSA 2050. Next base: position 27,956 of record JANBSU010000117.1, on the reverse strand, counting down.
TGGTCAATGTGCACAAGCCTTGCTTTGCCTAAACAATTTTTTTCTGATAAGTTATTGTTAGTAGAGCCCGTTTGCTTAGTGCCGCGGCTGCGTGCGACATCGGTGTGTCAAAACAAGGCCGCACAATCGTCCGTAGAGCGCTCGGCACAGATCAGGCGTGCTTTGAGAGCGGATTGCCCGGGGGCCCGGAACACTCGGGAGCAGCCCGGTGCTGGTTAGCTAGCTGCAGCCGAGCTCGCAGCGACCGGTGGTCTCTTGCCCTTTTGAAATGGACCACGCTCAGAATGGCAGCTCAGAGCCGCCACTTGCCACTATCGACAAAAATGATGACAATATCCACCCAATGGAAAATAACATCAATGCCATGGAGCCCCACGCACAGCTGGCTACAAGTAGGCTACGGCGGGCCAGACACCGGCCGCCGGAGTCAGAGCAGCGGCGAACTCAGAACCGCAATGCAGCAGCCCGGCACAGGCAAAGGCAGCAGCAGCGGATGAACGAGCTGGTGCGCAGGGAGTCCATGCTGAAGCAGAAGGTGAGCGAGCTGGAAATCGAAGTCGAAATGCTTCGTCGCGAGCGTGCTGGCCTGAAGCTCCCCAAGCGCGACCCTTTTACGGCCTCCATCCTCGACATGCTTGAGGACGTGGGTAGCTTGCGCACTAGTCTACTACGCTACACAGTCGAGAGCCAGCTGCTGGTTGAGGATGTAAGTCATACAGTTTGTTTGTTCTGTAGTGTTGCTGCTGCTGCTGCTGCTGTTGTTGTTGTTCTCCTCTTTGGGTTTGACATCCACGCTTACTTTCTATTGTGCTTCTTGGCGTCTGTCTTGGTAATTTGTTCTATAAAAATTTGTAGCTCCGCCGCCTAGCCAACTCGCTTTCCATAAGGCGGCAGCAGCGGCAACAACAGCATTTGGAAGCACAGCCAGCACCGGACCAGCAAGAAGGCTTGCAATAGGGCCTGCTTGAGCTATTTACATATTTACACCTCTCTTGTCTATCATTGCGTAAGCTGGCCTGCTGCCAGAGAAGAAAAAAGCGGCGTGGCTAGCGAGCTGATACTCAAAATACTGCGACTGAGCATCAAAGATCTCTTGACCCGGCAATCACTTCTTTTTTGCAGCCTAGTGCTTTCTCTTTCTTCTATCCGCCTTTTTTTGTAAAAGTCCAAATTAGCATTCAATTCCACTCCACTTGTTTTTTGTTTTGTTTTGAAGTTTGACAATTCGGTTGCTTACTGGCTGGCTCCGGGAACAGAGCTTTTCTCCTCACTTTTTTGTTCTGCAGGGCTTTCAAGCTTAATGCGGAGATAGCCAACAAAGCTTGCCACGATAAGCCTTGGAGCACGGACGTCGTTGACATATCCTTTACTTGCACTTGCGGTACAGGCGAAAGCGACTCTATCTCATCTCCTGGCCGCATCTATTGATTGGAGCAGAATCTGCAACTGCTTTCTTATTTGGGTTTGCGGTGGCTTTGGTCTATTACTACCTTTGTTCATACTATATCCGGAGCCTTGTTCCAGTGCTAGCACCACGCTTGTGCTTAGCAAGTTGCTGCAGCGACAGGGCTCTATTGCCCATGAACTACCCTCCTATGAATACCGAGGCTGACGAAGACACCAGTAATTATAGAGACGTGCGCCCGACGTTTCTTACCGAGGGCCGAGCTGACAGTGGTGGTGGCAGCAGCAGCGGCATAGGATCCCATACTGTTCATCAGCGCCATCGACAAGGCCATCGGCATCATGAGCGCGACTCGATATCCCCGTCAATGTCTGGTGAGGACTATGAGGAGTTTGATGACGACGACGGCGACGACGAAGACCCTGGGCGCGAAGGCAGAAGAGGGTCGTATAACATCGATAGCAGGAGAGACCGCCAATGGACTGGTGATCCGTATATAGCAGCGGGGCATGCGTCGACCCACGGCTTTGGTGCAACCAACAGAATGCTAGTTGACGAGGAGGTCGACACTAGGAGAGGCAATTCCACTATGGTGAACCAGGTAGCAGCGGCGGCGGTGGCGGTGGCGGTGGCAGCAGCAACAGCGGGGGCTGGCTCTCGTGCCCAATCGCCTCGCTCGGCCCGGCGGTATAGGAACCGGCTGGCGGCAGCTCGCATGCGTTCGCGGCAGAAGCAGCAGTTGGTTGAGCTGGAGAAGCGCAAGAGCGATTTGGAGCGGCGAGCTGCCGAGCTGCAGCTTGAGCTGCAAGATATTCAACGCAAAAACAACCCGCTCAACTCGTCTATCGACAAGCTAGCCGGCATGATCGACGATCTGACAAAGGTCGAGTGCACCATGCTAACGGGAATCGATGAGTGCAAGAACCTATTGCAGAACCTCGAAAAGCTTTATGAATCTAAGCAGCAGCAACAACCACAAAAATAGTAACAATAACGACAATAACAGTAGCGGGAGCCTTTCCTATAGCACAAAGCCTGGCTTACCTTTTCAACTAATCAAAGGTGGTCCTAGCTTATTAGGCTCTTTTGGCAATTAACAGGCCCGCTGTTATAGCCAATTTTTTTACATCCAGTGAGTTTTATTGAAATCAATGTGCACTTAGCTATCGTTGACTAGAAATGAGATGGGAACACCGCTGCGTAGACTTGTTGAGCTAGTTTCCGCAGGTCTGTTAATTTGCAAGATATTTTCCTCATCATACATGCTGGGACTAGCACTGGCGTGCTCGTCAGGTGTTGTTGGGTCAGTCAGCAGCTGGCTTAGGCGCTTTTCTATTTCACCCACCTGCCGGCCAATGCTGTTCTTGAGCGCCTCGATGTGCTTGACGTAATCTGTTAGTTGGTTAATGCTACTGGCTAGCACTGTGGTTAGATCGCAGAACACCATCTCGGCCTTGGCATGTTCATTCAGAGTCCCGCCGCTCCATAGAGCTGTTAAGGGCTGCATCTTGCGAAGCAACTCGGCTGCTCTAGCATTGCTGTTCTGCGCCAACCCAACGATGTTTTCCAACAAGCCAGCAGTCTCCTCATTGCAGCTTGATGCGCAGTCCGTCAAGTAGCCATCCGGCTGAGCCATGCGACTAAAGTCTATTGATTGCTGCAGCAATTCGACGCGAGCCTCGAGCTGGGATATATCTTGCTCGGCACCTGAAATTTTCTGGCGCTGCCGCTCGCGCAGCTTTGCTGAGGACAAGCGGCTTAGGTGGCGGCGGCGGCTGCGTGGAGTCATTTTGCCGGGTTCCTCCTCGTGTTCGATTTTAACAAGGCTGCTGCCGACTGCTGTTGCATTCAGCTCGTCTTCCATGGGTATACACGCTATGAGGAATGTTGTATTAATAGACAGGCCTGTGATTTTGAACTTGGGTTGTACTTTGCTAAGAAGGCTTAGAGGCAATTTGCGGTGTTCTTCGTGGTAGACTGGGTCATAGAGGCTAGTTTTAGCAGAAAAAAGAAGAAGACAGCTGATGTTGTGTACAGAATGCCGAGCTTACAAGAGAGAAAGGAAGAAAGAAACGCCGAGTGATGGAAGGCATAATGCCCATCCATGTTAAATACCCACGCGCTGCAGCAAATAAAGGAATAAATGGGCACCGGCTGACGGCGTCTTGTGCTGTAGATATCGATATTTCGCAAGCCCCCTCCTGCTCCCTGAGTAATCGAAAAAGGGGGAATGGAGAGCAAAAAGCGAACAATGTGGGATATGCGAGAAAGTGAGTGAGCATGAGTGGGTGTTCCTTTTGTCTTGCCTTTGAGGAAAATGCAATGTGGCTGCTTTTTGTCTGTTGGCAATCTCTTGCGGCATTTTGAGCAGAAAGAGAGCAGCACACCTAAGCCTCCTATTCACGTGTTGCTTGTCATGTATGTGTGAGTGCTTGTCAGGCACCTCCACCATTCTCTATCAAGTATGACTGTTTGCTTGTGCTGGGCTTGAGAGAATGCTGCTCTTTGTACAATAGTGGCAAGCGCGGCTTTAGCGACAGGGCCATTTGTTGTTGTCGCTGTTGTCGAGTGAGAAAGTCTGAATAGCAAAGAATGAAATACAAGGCGCGGTGCATTTATGTGGTTCAACATCAAAATACGCAATTTCTGTAGCTCCATTGTTTGCGTGCTTGCGAATAGCATGGCTGACTTGGCAAGAAGTGCAGCCAGTGCACATGACAAGCAAGGCAGGGTATAGCAGTAGCAGTAGTGGCAGCGCTGTTTTGGAGGTGTCTCTTCCTTTGGCGCTGCTGCCAAAAAAAAAAAGAATATTTCAGCGGGAGGAAGGGAAGAGAGGGGAAGAAAAAGGAGTAGAAGGGAAGGGGAGGCCTGCAACTAGGGCATATTATGTATGAGTGTCCCACATACTGACCATCGTGTCATCTATCTGCAAACCCGATCTGAACCGAACCGCTATGCACCAGATCACGGAGCTGGTGATCGCGGATCGCGCGCGGGCATTGTATAGTAAAATTGCTGTGATCACCAGACCAGTTAGGAGTGCATAATTTGTGGGTGCTTGAGCGTTCTTCGAAGGATTGGACCTTTGCAATTGGCGTTTACAGAATGTACCAATTCAATCTACGATGCATCTCAATGTCATCCCGCCATTTAAAGCTTAAATGATTGATTGTTCCGCTTCTGCTATTTCCTGGTTTGCCTGCCCGTCCGCTCTGGGATCATTGAACTGGTCTCCCACCTCCACAATCCCAACGAAGCCTACCGTCTTCATGATCGCATATTGCTTTACTAACTGGACTTGTAATGGTAGGACATATTTTTATTGTGGCAATTTCTGCCCGATACCCTGCGGCATGGTGGTCAGCTAAAGGATTGGCGGACCGGTGCCAGCACTGAGATGACCCGGATAGCCGGGCTGGTTGCCTCTGCCTCGCTATGTCCTGCGTCCAACAGAGGACGAAATAACACGAGTGCAGCTAGTATAAAGCACTTATCTACTTTCTTGCTACGCGCTTTTCTCTTTTCTTTTCCGTCATTTCATTCAAGTGCCTTCTCAATGCCAATGTCATCCCTAAATCATCCGTGACGTCACAGATTCTTGTACCCCTCTTTTACGCGGTAAATGGTACTTCGCCTATTTTATTTTTCCGCTAATCCTCCTGTTCCAGTCCTGTTCTAACTCACTCTGTTTTGCTATCGCCACTTCTTTTTTCATTGTAGTCGAAGCTACCACAGCAGCAGCAGCATCAGCATCAGCAGCAACTGCAGCAACCGCAACAACTACACAACACCCGAAATATACTCCCTAATGTCGAGCCAGACTGCCAGCGCGACGACTTTCTCTACAAACAATCGCTCGAGCGCAAGCGGGAGAAAAACAAAATCGCAGCCCGCATCAAGCGCACTCGCAAGAAGCAGCGGCTTGAGACCCTAGAGCTGCGCGAGCAAGAGCTCATCCAGCGTCGTCGACTGCTGGAGAACGAACTACGTATTTCTCGCCTAGCCAGCAGCAGTCTGCACCGCTCCTCTTCCTTCTCTTGCAATGCCGAAGACATTACTGGCGCACCGCTAGACAATGCTGCTGGCATCGAGGCTCGTGCTGAGACGCTGCAGAGTCTGTGCCATGACATGCGCATCGTATGCGTCCAAGCACAAGGCGCCATTGACACTCTAACGGATATGCAGCGCGAGCTCTCCTCTTTGCTCAGCGAGCTCGAATGAGAAGAGCTGCTCTCTGCGCATTGGCTGGCCTAGCCCTCCTTATTTTTTCCAGCCACTGCACGGGGGAGGGCCTCTATTGATGCTCGGTGGCGGGAGTGAGTGATGACTGGATTATCTTCCATCCCCCATAGTGTTCAACTGATGCATGACGCGACGCTAATGTTGCATACGAGCTTGGCCGCAGAGTGCAGTGGCAGGGGGAGGCGCTGGTGACATTTCTTTTGCTTTGTTTCCCTTTTCCTGTTTCTCTCTTTTTATTTATCGTTTCTTTTGTGTTTCCTTGTTAATTTGAAATTCACTTTGGCTCCCGTGGGCCCTGTTGTCTCTCTTTGTGCTATTTTTAATTGGTCCCATCTAACCTTGTGAGAAAGAGGATCCGTCACCTTCCACGCGTCGTCGCCTTGGTCACGTGTGTGTTACTGCTTCTCAACAGAAGGACTTGCTCATTTATCCCCTCCCTCCCTGGCTGAGAAAGGGAGGCCTGCTTGTGTTTCTTGCCTTATCTCTAGATGGTAAGTCCCACCATTGCAAGCCGGTAAATGGGGAGAGGCTGCCTACTGTCCTCCTGCAAGCGCGACATGTTCCTTGGCGCTGGCCTCGATGTACAATAGGGTGACTGGTCGATTCGGTCCTTTTCTGCCAGGGGCATTGCTACATCCTCTCCCTCTGCTCCCCTTCTAATCGCTTTTTTTTTATTATCTTGCCCAAGCCCTTGGTCCCACGCGCAGACATGAAAGACATTTACGTGCTTATCACCTCTGTTTTTTTGTTTGTCCACTACTTTTTTGTTTGTCTCTAGCACCGCTCTCAACAAACTCTTCTCTCTCTTATTTTCTCCTGCTTGTAGATGTTTAAGGACGTGTATGCGTCTTCATCTGCAGGTCAGCAACTACCTCAGAAGCGCCAGCGCAGCCACCATCACAGCCGAGACTCGAGTCCCAAGCGGCCGCTACAGCACGCAAAGCCCAGCGCTGGCGGCTGCGATGACAACAATGCCAGCGAGGGTGACGATGGCGATGATTTCCCCGACGAGCATAGTGCTGGTGGCGGCGTCATTCTTTCCCCCGAGGATCTCGCCAGAATGTCGCCTACTAGCCGCCGCCGCTACCAGAGCCGAATGTCCTCGGCGCGCCATCGCGAGCGCCAGCACAAGCGCATTCTAAGCACTACCGAAGAGGTTGAGCGCCTGGAGCGCTGTATAAAGACGCTCGAAATGTTGATTACCTCGCTTCATCGCCAGCCGCTGCCACATCACAACGCTGCTGATTGGTGCAGTAATCGCCAGAGCGGCGGTAACATTGGTGACGCCCACCTTGTGAGCAGTAATACCGCTGCTGCGTCCTCCCCTGCACACCACCAACAGCACCAACAGCACCTAGCTGTAGGCGAAATACCCAGGAATCGATATCACGGGGATAGCACTTTTTCGGAGATGTCCACCTTACCCCGCCGCCAAGAGAGTGACTTTGCGTTTACAAGAGAGTCGCCACTGCTGAGACCTGACGAGGCTGCTCACAAGTCTACATTGACTACAGCGAAGGGTGACATTGCTGCGCCATTGCCCAATGACGCTATCGCTTCTGTGCTGGCTCGCCGTGACCCGTCTGGTCAATCTTCCGAGTTTGATTTCGATCAGATGCTGGCCTTGATTCGTTCCTTGAAGGGCGAGCTGGCCCGTTTGCAGCAGTGCGCGCTTCACATGCGAGGCATGAAGCATGAGCTCGCTCGAATAGTAAGCACGTTTACGCAGTGCAGTCATCCGCAGCGACGGACTCCTGTCCCTCACCTGCCTTTGGAATCTCCACACTCCAAGTCCGAGGCATTACCGCTGGTGCTGGCAGCGAGCAGTGAGCGGTCTATGCATGGCGGCTTTGGGAGCAATGCTGCTGTGCCACAAGCGGCGGCTCCCTCGCAGCTGGTAATCCCACCACAGCCGCCGTCACTATCCACTGCTACTTCGCCATCCGGTCCTCCCGACTCTGCCTCCTCGGTGCTATCGCGCATCGCTATATCGTCTCTGGTTGGCGCTGCTGACGTCGCTTCGGTCTACCACAAGGATACTGCTGTCCCTCGACATCCCAACTCGACTGCTGGAAAGCCACCGACTCAGCCTCCTTAACGAGACCCAGTTTGTTATTCGCGCCTGGTTGTGCGCTCAATAATAATAGTGACCCTAAAAGCAAGCACATGCTTTCCTTTCTCTTCTATTTTGCCCCTTTTAGAGTTGGCACATGGCTTTATACAGCCTTTAATAGAAAGCGGCTTTATGCCTTGGCGTCTGCTAAAAAAAAGAAAGCGCGTGCTCTTTTTACATGTTCACCTGTCCTTTGGCTCAAAGAGCAGTCTTGCACTAGCAAAAGCTATAGCTAGAGACTTTATGATTTTTTATAGCAGCTTACCTACCCGTGCTTCATCTCTTTCTATTCTGCCTCGTATTTAAGCCTCACAATTTTCTCCTTTTTTCTCTAGAAAATTAACCACTTTTTGTTTTCTCTCATCTTGCATTGTATTTTATAACTCAAACGGTCTGGACCGCCACTTTTAAATAAAAAAAAGGTACATAAAGCAGGCTATTCCAGCTACATGCGCTAGCATTGTCTTGCCTATTGCCCCCCCCAAGCCTCTTGTTGTCCCACGCTACTCGCCAGCTGTTTACAATTCAGAGAAGCAGTGACTGCCACAAATCACTGCTTCGTATTTTTTTCGGCTCGGTTGTCCCCACTTTGAGCCGCAGTAACCACACCAGTTTTCCTCCATTTCTAGACAAGCATGCTATTTTCGTTATCGCTCTCACCCTCGCCTCTTGCTCACTCCTGATTACGTTCTTTTTTCTTATCTTTTACCGACTTTTACCGCTCCCCGCACTATCTTTTGCCTCCCATGTCATGATGTCCTGTACCTTTGTCTCTTTCTCACACCCGTCCTCTCCTGCTGCTTGTATTCCCTTCCTTCCCTTCTTTTTTATCCTTGTTACGGTGTTATCTGCTTAGCCACGCAGTCATTCGACAGTCTGGATGCTAATATAATCAAGCACTCGGCATGCCACTTTGTTTATTGATTCTCATTTCTGTGCATATTCTCTATCGATTTTTAATATCGCCCGGTTACGTAGACTCGCATATCGATACATCTCCCCACGCTCTATCTCAGGAACAACTTGTAGCACTATCTTTCCTCTCTAGTTTGCTGCATACTACAGCCGATTCGACCGCTTTCTTACTACTAAAAGGATTACTGGCCGCAAGCTCGCTCTTGAAGGTATATAGACCACCACCAACTGCTCAAGCAGCACTTTCAAACGGGTAAGCTAACGCATACGATCCTCCCTTATGATCCAATCCCATTGTCCCTCTCACCATTGTTCGGCTGCTTATGTATGTGTCAAATGCCTCGTGCGCATTATCAGCAAGCTATGTTGATCATGGCACCTCCCTGTGCCAGCACGTCGTCTGAAAAATGGTCAAATGCGCAAGTCATGTGTTATGAGTCCAGTGGCCTATTCCGTTTCTCCTTATGTTTATGTCGCCACACTATGCCGGACTAGCGCTGCCTGATCAAAATAAAAAACCTTTAGTTCCAACCGGTTGTCGTGTTAATATGCATCACACTTGGCCTCCGGCTGATCGCGATTTTGCAATAAGCACAATACTAGCAGCTCGCTCAAGCTAGTCAGACGAGGTCGGTGTTGCGCGGCGTGTGCGACACTTGCGTAGTGTGTAGGGAATGCAAAATGTACAGCTGTTGTGGCGTTAAACTAGCTCTGCACATTGTATGCGGGCCACGTCTGCTGCTTGCGTTAAAGAGCTAACTACAACACCAAAATTTTAATTTATGGTCATATGTGGCTATGCTGACTGGCCAATCGTTAATGTGTGCAAGCCGTCAAAATGCTGTTCTTCTATCTCAAGGGCAGAGCTGCATTCACTTTAAATAACAAGCGAAACTTGGCAGCTATAAAACAGCAACAGACTAATATGCTACTCTATTGAGCTTACTAACATTTAGATACAGCGTCTCCCCTCCATCATACCGAGTACACCTTTTGTAAGATACAACGACTGAGCCGCACGCCATGCATAATCGGCTGATAGTGGCACGCTTAGCTGCCACAATGACTGTGGTGTGTGTGCTTCTGCATGCAGGCTGTGCATACGGATCCCCAGCCGCAATACTGGCCGACACGACTAGCGACAACCCCTCGGGCAAGGCTCTGTGGGTAGAAACCCCCGAAGCAACGCTGCCACCCGCCGGTGTACCAGCCAACTTTAATCGCCATTTGGGCCGGCATCCACAGCCGCCCAGCGGAGTGCACCTCCCCGCACCCAAGGACCACCCCGTTGTTGTTGAAGAAGAAGGCCACGCCGACTTTACACACCAGGACAACGGGCCCAAAAAGGGCACAATTCGATCGGCAGTCGCTCCTGGGTACCAGTACACGGCTCCGACATTGCAAGGCGTAGTATCTGCGCTTGACCCCAACAAGCAGAGCCCGCTGAACACCAACCAAGCGCTGGCGTTTTCATCCACCGCTAGTCCGTACAAACCTAACGCCAAGCTCATCGATATGAGTGCCATCAGGGCTCCTTTGCCTACCAACAAGTGGTGGCAGAACTTGATTATCGAGCAAGGCGTTGACCCCATCCACCCGTACCCGTATGTCGTCAAATGTCTAGCCAACGCGTCGACTGTCGGATTCCCAAAGTTCCAAGCTACGGCTACGGCAATGACTAGCAACATGGTTTCGGACTGGCAGATTGGCGACTCTACTGGTGCACTGACTCAGCGCTTGGTTACGGCATACGACGCGCTGGGAGTGCAGGTCGTGTGGAGCGGCAGCAACAGCAACAGCAACACCAAGATGGCAGCAAGGTTTTACAAGGGCTTGCCGTTTATCACATACGAAATGACGAGCATAGCGCCAGTGCTGTCGACCATCCACGCTATTCTCAAGGTCGAGCAGCTCGCACTGACAGTCAATTCCTACGGCGCTTACTCGGGAGCCAATGCCACTAAGCTGGCCTCGGAGATAGCCGACCACCCGTCGCTGACGCAAGTGACGCTCAACGACGGCTCGCAGTGGCTGCTTGTAACCAAGCCTATGATCCAGTGGAAGCAAACGGGCAACAGCCAGCTAGCACCCGAGGCAGGCTCAGCGCCATTCACGGGTATTCTGCAGATGGCGCACTTGGGTGACAACCCCAGCAGCAATATCAATGTGCTCCAAGCTTACGTTGGCACGTATCCTACCGAGGGGTCTGTGACATACGCCAAGATTGCGAACAAGCAGGGCACTGGACGCTCGGCCGACATTGTGTACTTTTACAAGACCAATACGGATGGTGGTGGCGATACTTCTACAGTGTATTCGCCAAATAGCGTGCCAACGTCGATGCAGTTGCTAACGTTTGTGCTGCCGCACCACGTCGACTTGCTGCCTAGCTCAAGCATCCTCAGCCCGGGGCTCTCGGGCTACCGCAGCGCCAAGGGTCCATTGACAGCAGTGGCAGGAAACATTATTACTTACAGCCAGCCGCTCGACGGAACGCAGTCGTTTGAAGGGCAGCACACTATGTCTGCGTCGGACAAGGCCTCGATACAGAAGCAATTGTTGATTGACGTTGCAACAAACACCAATGTCACTGCGCCGGATCCGTATTTCTTTGGAAAGGGCATCGCCAAGATTGCGCGGCTGTACCAAATTGCCCAAGAGGTCGGCGACTCTGTATCGGCGTCTACGCTCAAGGACAAGCTCATGGGGTACATGAAGCCCTGGTTAATGACGTTCACTAACAGCGACCCGCTGGTGTATGACACGGTGTGGGGCGGCGTGGTGTCGACGGCGGGCCTGGCGGATCCTAGCGCTGATTTCGGGCAGGGCAGGTACAACGACCACCACTTCCACTACGGATACCATTTGTACGCCGGAGCAGTGCTTGCCAAATATGACATCAACGCTTTTGCGCCACTGCGAGAGCCGCTGAGCCAACTGTTGCGAGACTACGCCAATCCCAGCTACGCCGACTCGCAGTTCCCGTTTATGCGGCACTTTGATCCGTATGATGGCCACTCGTGGGCTGCCGGTCTGTTTACTTTTGCTGACGGCCGCAATCAAGAGTCGACTGGCGAGGCTATCAACGCCTACTACAGCGCCTACCTCTATGCCCTGGCCTTGGGTCTTCAGGAAACAGCTGACTTTTACGAGATTGTACTCAACATGGAGGCCACCTCTGGGCGCCGCTACTGGCACCCGACGCTGGCTCAGGCCAAGGCACAGTACATTGCGCCTTTCACTCACAACGCAGTGGGTATTTTGTGGGCAAGCAAGGCCGACTTTGCGACGTTCTTTGGCGCCAACCCAGAGTATATCTACGGCATCCAAATGATTCCATTCACGCCAGCCACTCGCCTTTTGCTAGCTGCTGACTGGGTCAAGGAGGCGTGGTGCCCCGACGGGTCGAGCTGCGCAGGCGGCATGAAGCCCGCAGCAGAGAGCGCCGGCAGCAATGGCTGGGCGCAGTTCCTGTATACGGCCTTGTCTGTTGTCGATCGCACCACGGCGCTTGCCAATGTTGCCAAGTGCACGCCCGACGATGGCAATACGTTGACCAATGCCTTGCACTGGATTGCCACATCGGGCCAGCAGCCTGTAGGCTAGCCCATTTAGTTGTTTTGTTTAAATATAGCCTCTATTTAATTACACCACTGGCGTGCATCCATACAAGTAGTGATTTCGGGCGTGAGCCAGCGACGCGAATGGGCGATAGCACATCTCGCAAAGGGACGGAACATGTCCCGAGTTTAGTCTACACATGCGCTCGTGCCATGCCCGAGTAGCCGCTGGGCTTACCCGCATGTTGCAGTGTCGACAATGCCCGACTTCCTGGTCCTGGTCACTAGGGTGTGTGTTGTTGCTGGTCCTGCCCAGCTCGACTCCCGTATCTAGAGTCCAGTCCTGCACATCAGCCCATGAAATGCCTCGGCTCTGTCGCTGTTGCTGTTGTAGCTGCGCCTGTTCCCGCCGTCGTTGCGGCGGCGGAGAGCTGATGCCAGCATCGTGCGACTCTTTTGATCTTCTAGATCTGGGCCGCATGTTGTTTGAGAGGGTGTTGCGGGCGCTGGGCAAGCAAAGGCTGTATTTCTGGCGGTACCCAGGTGAGTTACCGCCACCCTGTATCTCTGCCTCGTGGCCATGGCTGTTGTCGTCGCTGAGGTCTAAAAAGTTGGCAGGCTGGCTTTGCTCGCTGCCCTTTGTATGAGACCGAGAGTACCCACTAGCAGCCAAAAAGCGACTTAGCTGGACCATTGCTGCAAGAGTACGTAGTACAAAAAAGAAATATATTAGAAAGGAAGTGCAGAGCAGAAGCAAAGGAGATGAAGTGCAGCGGAAGCCGAAAAAAAATCAGCAGTGGCATTCCAGAACGCCACTACATGAAGCGATTGACATCAACCCCTGTGCGAATCCAAAAGGTGTGCATTGTCACAAAAAAAGACTTGCGCTGATGGCCTTCGATTGTCTCCTGAACTGCGCACAGGCAGCAAAGGCGCTTTGTATTCCGCCACAATTGCTATTGTAGGCTATGCAACATGTATTTAGGGGTAGGTCTAATTGTCAGCGCGATGAGGATCCTGGGCTTGTCGCAATGAGCATTGTGTTGCTATAGTTGCGGTACGACGGCAGCTGGAAGTTGGCTGGGTTGGAGGAGAGTCCCAGCTCATTCTCGGTCATTTGCGTATCGACTATCTGCTGCACTTCGCTGGGATTCCAGCTCCTTTCCAATCGCCGCCGGCGATACCACCGCATTCCATAGAAAGAGCCAACCAGAAGGCCGATAAGCGCGATCGGCACGAATATGCCAATGGCTACAATTTTCCCCTTTGAAAGCCCGCCATCTCCCCCTTCGTCCAAAGGGCCCTTGTTAGCGGCAGCACCGCCACCACCGTTGTTGGCCTCAGGCTCTTGGTTTTCGCCATCAAAAGCCTCGCCATAGCCTGGTGCAGCGGTCAGCATCCCCGCATTGCCGTTGCCGACGACAGGCACCACGCTTCCGTTTGATAGTGTGCGCGAAGCTGTTGCGGGCGGACGTGAGGACCGTGGTCCCGGGTTAGGGCTGTTCTCTGCTTTGGGCGGTCCCCAGTCGTCGGTTGCCGCGTCTTGTGGGCGATTCCCAGTGTTTGCGTTTGTTGAGGGCAGCCGAGATGTGGGAGTTTTGGTAGGGCTGGCAGAGGCAGCAGGGGGGGTGTTCGGCGCAGGGCCACCGGGTACATGAACGTCCGAGGCAGGAGTGTCAGGAGTTACACTCGGCGCAATACTCAGTGGTGCACTAGGCGTTGCCGGAGTATCTGGGGGTGGTGGTGGAGGTGGCGGAGGTGGCGGAGGCGGCGGCGGCGGCGGCGGCGGAGGAGAGGCCTCATCCGTACCAACAACACCCGAGCCAGGCACAAAGACATCGCCGCCGAATAGGCGCAAGCCCTTTGGGATGCCAAATGCTGGTGGTTGCATTTTAAAATCAGCGTCAATGTTGGACGAAAAGTCGCCGGACGCCGTAAAGTACGTGGGATCGTAGCCAATAACTTTTTTGGCAAAGCCAACGTAGCTCGCCAGCAACGTATAGTAGTGGAACGTCTGCTTGGCGCCGCACATGGAGCTGCCCTCAACCACTGTGTGGCTGTGGAGCGCGGCAATTGCCATATTGGACGGCACAATGCCATACACTGAGCTAAATGGCAACCTGCAAGTGCTGGCTGGCAATATGGATGACGACTCGGTGTTGCACACAAAGTCACGCTGGTTGGACGAGTAGATACCCGATGCCGAAGCGCAGCCAGAAAAGCCGCCCCACGCGCCTGAGTTTACCATTGGCGTGCGCCAGCCCATCGACCCTACGCTGATCATATGTCTGCGTACAAATAGAGCGTTGGTCCACTCGTCACGATTGACTGAGATGTCATTGGCCCAGGCCCGCTTTTGGTCCATCGTGAACACCACTACGGCGATGTTGTTGGCATACGAGGCGGGGTCAAAGTTAGGGTGTATGTGAATGTCAGCTGTGCGAATAGGCGAACTGGTTGCCCTTGTGCCCTTTCCGTTGTCAAAGAATATCTCGTGTCGTGTACTGCCATCAACTGTGGTGGTACCGGGCTTTAGATCCAAGCAGCTGGCGGCGATAAATGCCGACCTTTGGTCAATCAGAGCAAACTCGCATGCGGTCTGGCGGTCGTTCCTGACCAAAACGGCGCCACGGTAGGTGCTGATAGACGGCCAATCGCCAAACAAAGCGCGCCCTGCGCTGTGACTGCGGCTGCTGCTGTTCTGGTGTGTGAGCTGCGGCTGGGGAGTGGCGCTAGCGATGTGCGATACGAGCAAGGCAAGGGCGAGTGCCAAGTGGCTGAGACTCGAGGTCATCGGTGAATATGTAAGAAAAAAAAGATTAACAATAGAAAAGGGGGGTATTACGGCAGAGTGAGCGCACTCTAAGAAAAGGGACAATTATACATGAATTAATTACGCGACAATAAGGATAGGACAAATAGAGAAAAAGAATGTAAAGGAGCGGTGGCAGAAAAGAAGAATGCAGCTATTGAAACCACGCAAGGAATCATGGTGCGACCAGTAGCACCACCACCTGTTTGTTTTTTTTTTTCACAAAGAAGCTGGATTTTCTTTGTGGCTCACTCTCGGCAGAAACCAGAAACGCTGGCCAGTGGAGGGGAAACGGCCTAGAAAGAGAGGAGAGAAGATCGCTGCTCTTGCAGGATGCACAACAATAAATCCAAAAAACTGGCTCTGTCATAGACATAGCGCGCAATACGGTTCGGGAGTTCAATATTCAAACAAAATGCCAGCACTAAACAAACGGGTAAACACTTTGCTACGTTTTTGAATCAAGTGCTCTTGCTTCCAAAGGGTGTGAGAACTGATAGGTGATGGGCTTGTTGGCGTTGTCTTCAGGGGCAGGTAGGTTGAGGGAGTTGTCGGCACCGCCAATCTCTTCCATGACGACGCGCATATTTTTGCGCAGATGGTCGCTGCCTGGCGACCACTCGCGGTCTGCCTTGCGCTTCTTGTAGCTGCGATACATGAAGAACAGGCCAATACCGAGCAGCAGGAACAAGATTGGAATAGACACTGCCAGCGCAATGATTGTTGTCTTGGGCAGCCCACCGGACTTTGCTCCAGAGCCGGGCAACTCATCAAGGCCTCCAGCATTGCCGCCCGGGTCATTGTTGTCGTCATCATTGACACTGCTGCTGCTCTTTTCGCTAGAAGGCTTGCGACCAGTGCCGCCGCTTCCACCAGTACCGCTGCCGCCCGTGCCATTGCCGCCCGTGCCACCCGTGCCATCGTGGCTATACTCTTCGTAGCTGGAGCTGCTTTCGCTGACAATAACGCCGTTAGTTTGTGACGCGTCGTCGGCTGGGTCGATCAGCGTCTTGATATCTGTAGGCTCACTAGAAAGGCCCGAAGTGTCAATGGGCCGCAATGTGAACTGGCCTTCGCCATTATTCGTATTGGTAATTGATAGCCCCGGGCCAATGTCGCCACCACCATCACCATCGCCATCGCCATTGCCATCATCACCACCGCTGCCTGAGTCGTTATTGGTGGGCGTTGGCTTTGGCGGCGGCGGGTTGTTACTAACAGAGGGCGACGGCGGTGGATTCGGCGATGCGCCTGGAGCTGGGTTAGACGGCTGCTGCGGCTGCGTTGGAGGATCGGGCTTTGGCTGCGGTTGTGGCTGCGGTTGTGGCTGCGGTTGCGGTTGCGGCTGCGGTTGCGGCTGCGGTTGCGGTTGCGGTGGTGGTGGCTGAGGGAACAGGAGATTGCGCTGGATGGCATAGACGTCGCCGCCAAACTGAGATGTGCCGTCGGCGTTCATGGCGTTAACATTCTGGAAGTGATGGCTGGTTGTGTGCCGCATAGTCTTGTACAGGTCTGGCTTTTCAATGTACTCGTACACCCTACGACCAAGCACTGACGAGGCATAGCGCGTGTAGTTGGACAGCATAATATAGTAGTTGAACGTCCTACCACCACTGCACATGTCCTTATTGTAGACAACAGAGTGGCTGTAGATCGCCGATATCGCCATAGACTTTTGGCTGACGCCGTAGAGCGCGCCATAGGGCAGCGAGCACTTGTTTGATACGGGCGAGCTCAGCGAGTGCACCGAGCACACCATATCACGCACATTGGACTTGAACAGCGCTGACGCTTTGAAGCAGTCAGGATGATTGTCCGTCTGCGACTGTACTAGGGGAGAGCTCCACGACTGCGCGCCGGGATTCAGTAACTGCCGACGCACATTGACTACGCTGACCCACTCGAGGCTATTGACCGAGATGTAGTTGATCCACGATCCCTGGTCGGGGAAGTCAAACTCTACAACGGCAATGTTGTTGGCAAACGAAGTTGGGTTGTAGAGCGGGTGCACGCGAATTTTGTCGGGAAAGAGCGTGGCCCGGCCTGGGCCCTGTCCCTTGGCCCTGTCAAAATAGATCTCGTACTTTGTGTTCTGGTTAACTAGGCCATTGGCGTAGTCGAGACAGTTGGCCGCCAGAAACGCTGACTGGTTGTCGATAAGCGCAAACTCGCAGCTCGTCGGCTGCCCGTTTTTAACCAACATTGCGCCGCGAAAGGTGTTCATGTCGGAAGCCGAGACTGCGCGGAGGGAGAGACCGGTTGACCGAGCCGAGACTAGCTGCAGTAGCAGCAGTCCCAAAGTCGCCCAGAGCATGGGCAACGAGAGAGGCATCAGTGGGTATCAGGTTGGAGAAAAACGACACGGGGCCTGTAGACCGCTAGCAGTGCTATAAAAAGAGCCAAATGTCGAGTACGGTAGTGTAGATAAAGGGAGTGGAGTGGTGAGGCGAAGAAAAAGGGGGGTATGCCAGTGATGCTAAGAGAAAGAGAGCGTAAAGTGAAATGCAAGAGTGCAAGCTAGAGACCGCGAGAGACTAGAAAAAAAAACGCAGGAGAGAGCAAACCGCGAAAACAACGTCTGCCAACAGGAACATCAGAAAGAGTTTAATGCTTTGTGTGAGACCATGCACGAAGGAGAGCAGGAAAAGCACACGATTTTCTTTTACAAAGACACTGTCCACAAAGACCAAAGAAAAAATGACGCCGATCTTGGCCTCTTTACAAAGTGCGTCAAAAAAAAGTACGAGTCGGCGTGTAAAATTGGGCACATTAGGGAGCGAGGAATAGGAATACTATATTAATACTAAGGGTATAACATGGAAAGAACGGGTAAGATTACTCGTTGGCCAGCAGGATAACCGACCTGCGCTTGCGGTGGCTGTGGTACATAAAGTAGGCGCCAGCGCTCGCCATGATAACCAGCAGCGGGATAGTCACACACAGCGCAATGACGGTGCTTTTGGACAAGCCCTTGACCCAGTCCTCGCCGTCAGTTTTTGACTGCCCGGTTTTGTCTTGCTGAACGGTTGTGCTTTGGCTCGGCTCGTTGCGCTCAAGGCCATTTTCACCATCGTCATCGTCGTCATAGCCAAAAAGGCGCGAAATACCGCCAGTGCCAAAGCCAAGCGGGTAATCGGCAGGGTCCAAGATTGTCGTGGGCATGTCCCAGATATTCTCCCACATGGATGACTTGGTTGGCGTCGTGCGCTGACCGCTGCTAGTGCCACTGGGGGTTTCGGGCTTGGCCGCATTTAGCGGCTTTGATGAGGCAGCGTCATCAGGCTCTGTGTCGGTAGGCTTTTCCGACTGCTCTTGCGGCTTGGAGGCTTCGGCAGTCGATGCAGCTGTGGAGGGCGGCGGAGCATTGTCAATGGGCTTTTGAGGCAGGTCCAAAAGGCTGCGCTGAGCTGCAAGAAGGTCACCGCCAAACATCGTCGTGCCTTGGTCGTTGGGAGCGCGAGAATTGGCCATTCTGAAGCTAGTGATGTGTCTCAGCGTCATGTACTGTTCGACGTTCTCAATGAGCTCAAATGGCCTGCGACCCAGAATGGCATACGCGAACCTGGTGTAGTTTGATAGCTGCGTGTAAAAGTTGTAGGCATCGCCGCCGCCACACATCTTGTCGCTGTACACGACAGTGTGGCTGTAGAGGGCCGAAATGGCCATTGCCTTGCTTGCCACGCCATAGAGCGAGCCGTACGGCATTGAGCAGCGGTCGGATACAGGGGAGCTCACAGAGCTTTTGGAGCACAGTAGGTCGCTTGGGTTCGAGGCGAATAGGCCCGACGCCTTGGCGCAGCCGGGGTCCGAGTTGAGCTGCGACGTTACTGACGGCATGGTCCATGACATGGAGCTCGCGCTTTCTAATTGGCGGCGCACATAGACAATGTCCTTCCACTCGAGTCGGTTGACGGCCAGGTAGTTGACCCAGTCGCCGTGGTCGGTAAAGTCAAACTCGACGATGGCGACATTGTTGGCAAACGTGAAAGGGCTGTATTGGGTGTGAACACGGATTTTGTTTAGGTTAATAACCGCGCGACCAGGCCTCAGGCCCTTGGCACCGTCAAAATAGACCTCGTATTTTGTGTCAATGTTTACTTGGCCCTCCTTATAGTCCAAGCAGTTTGCAGCTACAAATGCTGCGCGGTTGTCGATAAGCGCTAGCTCGCAGCTCGTAGGGATGCCGTTTTTGACGAGGATGGCGCCGCGAAAATTCCTCATGTCTGCGGCGCTCGCTGACCGCACGGCCAAGCTGCCAGGATACGCCGCGGCTAGCTGCGAGAGCAGCAGTAGAGCGGCCAAAAGCTGGGAGCAAAAGAATACCATATGATCGAATAATATAAAGTCGGAGAGAAAAAGAAAGGGGTATGCAGATATGCGGATAGAGGCAGGCGAAACCAAAGAAGGAAGGAGAGGAGTCAGGGCTCGAGAAGGAGAACTACGTCAACAGGGAGAGGGAGCAATGGTCGGCACTTTAAAAAGCATCGCCTCCACGTCTTTATGTTGGCCGTGCCAAGCTCGTTCCAGCGTCTACAAAGAGTAGGATTCGCATTTTTGAAGCCTTTTATCCCCCTGTTGAGCCCATCCCTTTTCTTCTCTGCAGAATATCCCGTGTTTTTAAAATAGAATGCGGGAAACAGGATAAATTTTTTTTCAGAAAGTAGCGATCCGTTCTTTTTGGCATTCCGTCAGTCACTTTATACAAAGACATGTAGTCGCACAAACACCAGCAGCATGCACCATATACATATTGGGAAAGCGCTATTCCTGTTTTTAAGAGATGGCCCGGTGATATGGACCGTCCTATTGGCCGTGATTTCTGCTGTTAGTGACAGCTCGCTGCATGGTTGGTGAGTATGGCCACTCCCAGCGCCAGTGCTGATCCCATAGCGGCAAACGTCACTGATGACAACAGTGTATCTGACCAGCGCAATGGGCGGCGGAGCGTGGCCAGCTGCCAATGCGTGTAGCTAAATACGGATAGCGAGGCAAGCGCCATAAAGATCGATAAAAAGAAGACAAACAGGCCAATCGCCTCTTTGCCAATCAAGCCGGCAGCGCTGACGAGGCTGCGATGGAGCAACGAGAGTATGGTGCCGCTGGGAAAAGAGCTGTGCGAGTTGCCGCCATCGCCATTAAAGTCGGCTAGTGTTGCTGCTCCCGTCATCATCAGCGCCAGCGACAGGCGTAGCCAGCCAAGAAAGTTGCGCTCTGCCGTGTAAAAGTCTCGCGCAGTGCTGCCGCGGTTATCGATTACCGAGCTGCTATCGGTGAACCTGGTAGGCCTTGGTAAAAGCGGATCCGACTCTGTGGCAATACCATGGTTGGAAGGGAATGCGCACATGAGAACCACATAAGAGGAGGAAGAAGAAAAAAGCGCAGACCAAGAGAGAGGAAAGCCAAAAAAAAAACAAAAAAAGCCCTTATCAGCTGCTGCTGCTATCGAGACAGTCAGCTGAAAGTCACGAAAGCGCCAGGGGGATGAATCACCCATGAGCTGCAGTAATAGTGGGCGGGCGGACAATGCCAACACGCCTCATTGGCTGAATATGTGCGCATAAATTCCATCGACAAAAAAATATATGATTAACAGATGGACAGATAGACATGTTATACTGCGGCGGTTTCGGGAGCTGGCTGCAGACGACGAGCCAGCTCCTTGTGCTGTATGGGCAAAGTACACACAAACATTAGAGCGCCAAAGGGGATCATGGCCAAAAAGACCAAGTGCAGCGAGTGCATGTAGGCGGCGATAATCTCATTTCGCAGGGCCTCCGGCACTCCATCTCCATAGATCAGACTGGGGTTGTTGAGCGACGCGTTGATGATTTTGTGGTGGATGTGGTAGTGCCTGTCAATAGGGTCCATGGTCGAGCGCAGCGTGGTATACATAATTGTCTGCATAATGGCCATGCCAAACACGCTGCCGATGGAGCGGAAGAACGTCAGCACTGCCGTAGTTGCCGCCATATCCTTGGGATCGACGGCAGCCTGGCCCGCTATAAGCGAGAGCTGAATGAACGACCCGATCCCCAGGCCCGCGATAAGCAAATAGCAGATGCGTGCTGCCAAGCCCGAATCCTGGTCCAGCAGCGCTAGCAAGCCCAGCCCGACAGTGCACACGGCAGTGCCGCCCCACATGAATGGCCGGTATACGCCGTACTTCATTACCAGCAGACCCGACGAGATGCTGGTGATTGTAATTCCAATCACAAATGGCAGCAAGTAGATGCCCGCTATTGTCGAGCTGGTATTTTGCACGACGTTGTAGTACACCGGTATGTAGTAGATCGGCACAAACAGGCACGCGCCCATGAAGAACGACGCCGCCATCATTGCCGCCACATTGCGCACGCCAAACAAGCGCAGCGGCACGATTGGGTCCTTTGCTACGCGCCACTCGACAAACAGAAATACAGCCAGCACTACAGTGCCGCCAATTAGACACAGCAGAACGTGTGCCGAGTGCCAGGGCCGGCCCGTCGTGCTTGGCAAAGTCATGCCCAAAAGTACCCCGAGCAGGCCGCCGACCAGCAGCACCATACCCAGGTAGTCGATTCGGCGTAGGCGAGCCCACACAGACAGGGCTGCTGGGCCGGCGATGCTGCTGGCAGGTACTTTTCCCGCCGGCAGGCGCAGAAGGAAGAGCACCGCCACGATGACTACGCCTGTAATCGGCTCGCTAAGCCAAAAGATCCAGCGCCACGATACGTGGTCCGTAAACACACCGCCGAGCAGCGGGCCGAGTACCGATGATGCTGAGAATACTAGCGAGAATACCGCCATGAACGGCCCCCGCTTGCGCAAAGGCACAATATCAGCCACGATGACGAGGGTTAGGCCGATGATTGCTGCTGATCCAATGCCCGCCACGGCGCGGCCCGCCAACAGCACGCCCATCGACTGCGCTATGGCACATATCAGCGACCCCACAGCAAACACGCCTAGCCCCAGCAGCAGCATCGGCGTGCGCCCAAATATATCGCTCAGTCTTCCCGTGCTCGGTTGCAGGGCCGTTGAGCTCAGCAGATAGGCGTTTGCCAGCCATGGCGCCAGAGAAAGGGCCTCAAACTCTTCGCTGATGCGCACTGTAGCCGTTGCTACAATAGTCTGATCAATCGCTGCAATAAACAGGGCCAGCGCCAGCACGATGACCGTCAGCAGCAGCCGGCCGAGCTTCATCTCTGAGGCAACCAAGGAAATGTCGGATGCCTTTGATTTGAGCTCTTCGCCTGTGCGCTCATTGGTGGCGCTGCTGGCGCTGCTGGCGCTGCTGCTGTCCTCCGCTATGATGCTGCTGGTGTCTGCTCCGAGGTGCTTGTTGTAAATGGCGGCGGCGCCATTGTCTTTGCCGATGTACTGGCTGCCTCTGGTTTCGCTGACGTCGCTGGAGCTCGATGTTGTGTCGCAAAGATAGATGTGGGAACTAACTGCATCTCCGCTGTCATGTGCGGTTCTGTCAGATATGCCCGGCTCGCTAGACGCCATTGTTGCTCCTGCCTCCGAGTCACGCTTGCTGCTGCTCACCCGCATGAAGGCTGCCTCTTGTGTTCTTGGCGCCAGAGATTTGTGTGCCTTGTGACCGATGGGCTAAATATATGCCACGCTAGTCGGAGCTAGAATCTGGATAGTGCTGTAGACTAAAGCAGCGAGAAAAATTAAACAAAAAATATATAAAGGAGCGAGTATTAAAAATAAATACAAAGAATAGCGGCAAGAAAAGCCCCAGTGTCTGAATAGAAAAGAAAAAAGCAGATATACAGTCCGGAGCCACACAAATGGAAAATAAAAGAAAGAGTACGGACAAAAGAGTGGAGACGTCAGCAAGAGTACATTTTTGGATCTCTAGCGGAAAAGAGAGAAAAAAGGGTATGGACCCAAGGACAAGGGGGGAAAAGCGGGCATGGAAAGGGATGGCTTGCCTTGGGCAGAAGCATCGCTCATACTCGTGCTCAGAAAGAAAAAAAAAGATAAAAGCCTCGTCTATTTTTATTGCTGCTGTTGTTGTTGTTGTCGCTTGAATAAGCACAATACGTTGGAAAGTATATAGCGCACAGATCTATTCATCTCAGAAGACAATGAACGTGAGAAGAAAAAAAGGGGCAAGAGTGGCGTCGAAAACTATGTAGTGTGCATGAGAGGATAACGCAGGTTCACCTGCCGAAAGCGGTCATGGCAATTAATTCCAGAACGTCGTTAGATGTGCACCACAAAAAGCAATGTAGTTGGATTGATTTCTTGAAAAGCAATACGTCGCATGGTCCACAGACGGATTCGCTGGCGATCCGACATCGACAAGAAAAGCAGGAAAGGAGAGATTGAGATTGACATGCGTCGAAAATTTTTTTGCTGCTGATGCTGCTGCCCGATGCAACATAAGAGTTGGTGCCTTCTCCTTATTTCGGGAGGGAGTAACAATCGCAGTCTTGTGTTTCTTTTAATTAACCATCTTTTAACAATGGAGTCGGGACCGGCCAAGCCAGCCAGCTCAGTTGTTCCCAGTTCTCGCGCATCGTCCTCGCACTCCCACCCGTCGGATGCCAGTACCGATGATTCAGAGTTCTACGCCACGGAGATGGCAGCACAAGCGGCCGGCGCAGCCGCTCAGATCCAAAGCATGGCGTTTGCGTCGACGGACAATATCAGCCTAATGAGGCCTATCAGCCTTCGCTCCACAAAGACAGCGCGGACAAACACCAGCAAGCGGTCAATTGTGCCAGCAGTGCCCGCCATCCCCGCGGCCTTTAAAAGCAACGCCAAGTTGGCCGGGGCCGAGGCAGAAGCCAGCGCTGCTATTGGGTCCACTCCCAAAGAAGAGGCGGATGATGAGGACTCGGCGGACCGCGACGACGAGAACATCAACACAGAAAAGTCGGCGCTCAGTCAGATGACGCTGCAGCGGCAAGTGCTGACACTGAGCGCTATGGCAATGTCGGTTTTTATCGGCAGCTTGGATCAGACAATAGTGGCGAGCTCGACGCCCGCAATTGCCGAGCGGTTTGATGCATTGCCATCGGTGAGCTGGATCGCAACTGGGTTTCTGCTGGCGTCGACTGCCATGCAGCCGCTGTACGGCCGGCTCAGCGACATATTCGGGCGAATCGAGACGCTGATGGCTGGGCTGGCGATTTTCCTAGTGGGGTCGGCAGTGGCGGGCGCGGCGACGAGCATCGGGATGCTCATTGGCGGGCGTGTAGTGCAGGGCTTGGGCGCCAGCGCTCTGGTGTCGCTCGTAATGGTCATTATATCGGACATTACGATCGAGAGGGAGCGCGGCAAGATCACCAGCGTGTTTTCTGCGATCTGGGCGGCTTCTAGCGTACTCGGCCCAGTGCTGGGCGGGCTGTTTACAGACTCTCGGGGCGGCTGGCCCTGGGTGTTTTACTTTTCGCTGCCGGTTGGCGCTGTAGCGGGCATCTTTATCGCGGTGTTTTTGCGCTTGCCTCGGCCGCGTGGATCGTTCCGCGAGAAGCTGCGGCGCGTGGACTTTATTGGCATGCTGGTGCTAGTCAGTGGCATCGTCATGGCGCTGCTGGCCCTGAACTTTGGCGGGGCTGACTACGCGTGGTCGTCGCCAACAGTAGTGTGTCTGCTTGTCTTTGGCATTATGCTTGTTGGCGTGTTCGTTGTTGTCGAGTGGAAGATTCCCGCCGAGCCGATTATGCCGCTGCGGCTGTTCCGTAGCCGCAATGTCGGGCTAATGCTGGTAATGCAGCTGTTTGTCGGCGCTGTGATGTTTGGGCCGACGTTCTACATCCCGATCTACTTTAGCATTGTGCACAACAGGTCGGCTATTGCAGCGGGCCTGCACTTGCTGCCCTACATCTTGCCCATCAGCATCTTTTCGACCATTTCGGGCTTTGTCGTGGCAAAGACTGGTCGCTACCGCGAGCTGCTGTGGCTGGGCGGATGCATCATCACTGCTGGCGCCGGGCTCCTGGCTCTTTTGGACGGGTCGACCAGCACAGGCAAGAGCATTGGCCTTATTCTTGTTGGCGGCGCTGGCATGGGCCTGATTCTCCAGCCCATGCTGCTGGCGCTTCAAACCGCCATCCTGCCTCGCGACATGGCTACGGGCACTACGCTGTTTGTCGCCATTCGCACGCTCGGCGGCAGCATTGGTCTGGCGGTCTTCCAGACCGTTCAGCAGAACAAGCTCGCGTCTTTGGTTGCCGAGCTTACTCGCCGGTACCCGCAGTACGAGCAGCTGATCTCCAAGGCAGTTGAAAACCAAGCAACCATCCGCGCCAGCGACATGCCGCCAGAGCTCACTCGGGCGCTGATTGAAGTATACGTTGTAGCCCTGCGCACAGTGTTTTACGCGTCTATTCCCTTCGCCGCTATGATCGCCGTGCTGGGGATATGTGCGCGCCACATCCCACTACGCACGCGCATGACAAAGACAGTTGAAGATTAAAAGAATCACTTTCGGCTTTTTTTTACATCATTTTTGAAATTCGCATCTTGCCTCTTTAATATGTTCTAGTCTCTTTAATTAATGTCACTTCCTCCCGCGCAATACTACCCGCCCCGCCCCCGCGGCCGCCCGCCGCTTGCTGACCGCCACCGCAATCGACTGACGCTCAAGCTCTCGGGCGCAGGCCGAGCTAATTCCGGCGGTCTGAGTAATGGCGCTTCTGGTGCAGCTGCAGCAGCGGCAGCAGCAGCAGCAACAATCATCCCAGCCGTGCCCAAAGCCGAGCACCTCGACGAGAGCGATGCACCGCAGCTCGAAGAGCAGTTTATCTTGCGTGTTCTGCCCGACATGGCTGCCCAATTCGGTCGCTTGGTGGGAGAGCGGCGAATCCAGGACCACTTGGAAATCGCCTTCCGCGATGAGCGCAATGCCGTGGTTCGCTTTGACGGCTCTCGCTATGCTGCGCGCCTAGTCGACTTGCCAACTATAACCGAGTCCTACCGCACTCTGGACAAGAAGCAGATGCTAAAGACTGCCGATATCTGCCAGATGCTCCTTGTTGAGCGTCTTCTCGCTGCTGACGAGGATCCGGCTCTGCTCCCGCTTGCCCGTGGCCTTGACGTCATCCACCCAGACGGCCTCTCTCCTGCCCTGGCCGATGTGCGTAGGACGCGCTTCCGTCGCCGTATCCCCAACGCTAAAATCGAAGCCATTGAGCGCGAGGTGTTGCGCTTGCTGGAGGAAGACGCTCAGGCTGTTGCTGTAAAGCTCGAGGCTATTGATATCGAGCAGCACGGCGATGACGGCCGGGCCGCTACGCCGAGCATCGACCTTATGTCGCCCGTGACCATTGACGACCTCAACACCCCCATGGTCGCTGACGACGATGGCGCCAGCAGCGTTGCCATGGACGACCTTGAGTTTGACGAAAACCTAGCTGCCGAGCTTGAGCAAGGACTTGAGGAGCTAGAGGGCGAAGAGGAGGAAGAAGGCGAAGACGAGGGCGAGGATGAGGAAGAAGAGAGCGACTTGGATCTGGACTTGGGCGACCAGCCAAACAATGAGCGTGCCCTGCAGATGCGCTTACTTGAGGAGGAAATTGTTGAGCTTGAGCGCACTATCCGAAAAAAGCTTGCCGACTTGGACTCTGCTCCCAACCCAATCATTCGCCGCCGCTTCGAAGACATGATTCAGCGCTTGGAGCTAGAGCTTGGCCTTAAGCGACAGCAGCTCGAGCAGCACACTCGGGAAATAGCTGATGAGGAGCACCAGGTAGACACCCCCATTTGAGAATTTATTGGGTTACTTGCTCGATTGGCGCACTGCATCCATTTCAATCTCTATCAGCATTGCGTCATCTATGAGTCCTGCCACTTGAACCATCGTCATCACTGGCCTGATTTCCGCAAAGTACTCGTTCATTACCTTGCTCACTACTGGCCAGTCGCGCTTGATGTCAACAACAAACATACGAACGCGCACCACTTCATCCAAGCCGAACCCTGCCACTACGAGCTTCTTCCGCATAATCTCCACTGTCTGGCGCGTCTGCTCCTCGCACGACTCAGGAATAGGCGACCCATCCGAGCCTGCCGTTGTCCCCGCCACAAATGCCAGCGGCCCTGCAACTACCACTCGCGAGTATCCAACGACATCTTCATATGGCCCGCCCGAGGCAATCTTGGTTCTTGGATAATCCGTCATTTTTGGCAATAAAAAAGAAGCGAGTTAAGCACAGTAGAGAGAGGAAGAGTAGAGAGCATGGGGGTGCTTTTATGTTGTCGAAATCAAGTGTGGATCCAGATATTAGTCAGCATCCCCTCTTTTTTCTAAGGGATATTATGGACCAACCAAGCAGCTAATCTAGAACGAAAGAAGCACTGCGGATTGAAATGTGCTCGCAAAAATCGCTCACCACCTGCATCCCTCCACATTCTGTCGCACAAATATTATCCACTTGTTAGTTTTCAAAACCTGAAAGTAAAACCTAAGGAAAGAGACCCTATTACTTGTTGTTGCCATGCAAGGCTGCTCTTTGTACCCAATATACCCCAACGATATCTAGGTTGCGAAAGAATGTTCCATTTGTTATGCTGCTCTGATTCCTTGGTTGATTAGCGTTGTTAGCACATTTGTTGCTAACACTTGCTGCTATCCAACACATACCAAGCTATGGTAGCCATTTTGGTAATTTACTATTGAAGCATGCACTTGGAATTCTATTTGGTATTCAAGCTGTTTATTCTCAGTAGTACTCACTCGCATTGTAAGGCTTGAGTTCCCCATTATTAAATAAGTTAAAAGTATCTATGCCTCCCACCATACCATAGCCACTAAAAGTATCAGCGGCTTGGTCCACTTCATAGTCTGTGGCATCCTCTTTCTTAGCCCTGTCGCTAGCATCAATGCTGTTGATACCTTCATTGTTGTCATTGGTTTCGTCTGCTGCACTATAGTCCTCACCCATGATCATGCGATACACAGACATTTCA